>JAYMGJ010000680.1:0-259181 GCA_037178675.1 Scleroderma bovista
GCAGCAATGGCTTTGCGTGAGGCCCCTCCGCCACGTCTGTTGCGCGAGTTCCCTGATCTGCTACCAGCTCCGTGATTGCGTTTGGGAGGAGGGGGGAGGTCTTCAGGTGCAGGAATGGGCATTTCTGGGCGATCGGATGCACTGGAGGCAGATCTTGTACGCTTCTTTGGATGACTATATGGATGATATCGTGATATGTGTCGTATATTTCAGCAGCTGATTCAACTCACCAGTCCTCTTCTCCTCGCTTCCGCTTCTTCCGACTGGTTGAATCATCGTCAGGTGTTTCAGGATGGCTGTTGACGTTGGTATTCGCGCTGGTATTCTGGGACTCCGTTGCTGCAGCTGCCTCTGCAGCTGTTGCTTCTATAATCTCTTTTAAGCTTTCATCGAAGGCAGCGTCACGGCTGTTCATCGTGTTGCGTCTCTTAAATGGCTTCAAAATGTGGGTCGGAGAGTGTGAACGAGACAGTCGGGAGGTTGTATTGTGTGAATGAGTGGACGAATGGCGTGCCTTCTTTGCTAATCGCCTGGAGAGGGAGTCAAGTCAGAAGCCATCCAAGGGTAGTATTTCCAGGGCCTTACTTGAAAAGTTCTTGATGTCGCTCTGGCTTACATTGTTCGCAGTGGTAGTCGTCCTGAAGCTCCTCTTCAGACTTGAAGCCCATGCAGAGTCCATGCTGCCAGACATTGCAAGTCTCGCATTGCACCATAAACTCTCCGCCATCTGCATCTTCCTCTGCAAAAGTATATGTCAGTGAGCGTGACATGCTCGTTCAGTAGAGACTGAGTGCACACCATTCATACCACATATACAGCGCGTAATACCTTGTTCCTCCACGTCCTCCTCCTGGGGATCCGTTGTCCCCGAGGTAGAGGAACCGCCAGCTTTGTTGGAAGTAGACTCGATCGGCAAATCTGCTGGCTGCTGAGCCTTTTCTTTTTCTTTTCCTTTTCGTTTTGCTCTGGCGTTGGTGCTTGAACGATTGGAGGCGCTACCGTTAGAGGGACCGTTCTTGTGTGGAATGGTATCGTCAGGATCTTCTTGCTTCGGGCGTTTAGAACGACCATTGCCGTTTGTGATAGATGAAGCAGGGCGAGAGGAGGGATCTTTGTTTCGAGGAGCAGACTCGGATGCGGGGGAGTCTGGAGATTTGGAGGTGCTGGTGGAAGCAGAGGGAGCAGAGCGTCTTCCAGAGCGACGGGTTTCGCGCGGAGAGAGTGGAGGACCCATTGTTGCGGCTTGGGCCATAACCTTGGACCAGTTGGAGGCCGAACTCGAGGAAAGTCTGAGCGTCCGTAGAGTGTGGATACGAGTATGTCCCTTGTCTTTACACTTATTTAGGGCTGGCAACAACACGGTTATCTCTTCGTCATCTCCACCGCTGCTCTCCACCACCACTTCGCCTTTCTCTCCCACCCGCCCCCAACCTGGCAACAGCGTTGGACGAGGATGTCCCGTCTCCTTTTCCTCTGTGCTCTCCTCGCCAGCTGGTGTATTGATCTTGGTCCACGTGACTACACGCGTTATGTAATCGGGTGCTATCGAGTCAAGATCGAGGAAAGTTTCTCGAGTTCCGTCCACCATCCCAATGCCCGAGTGCACGCCCAACGCCCCCGATCCACTCTCCTTCCCGAGGCTGTCCTTCCATGATCTACTGGAATCGAAAGAGCCAGACTACCTCAGACTTATTCTGTCCGCCAAAGTATACGATATTCTGAAGGAGACTCCCCTCGTCTATGCTCCGAATCTGAGCGCAAAGCTGGGAAATCAAATATGGCTCAAGCGCGAAGACCTTCAAGAGGTATTCAGTTTCAAAATTCGAGGAGCTTACAACTTCATGGCACACATGCCACAAGAGGAGCGGTGGATAGGTGTCATCACTTGCAGTGCTGGTTAGTGTGCGTACCCCTGCAGCGGAGCACATCCTTGTACTCATGGCCACTTCACTTTTCTTCAGGGAACCACGCTCAAGGAGTCGCACTATCAGGCACAAAACTTAACATTCCGTGCACGATCGTAATGCCTAAAGGCACTCCGACTATCAAAGTTCGCAATGTCGAACGACTAGGTGCCAACGTCGTCTTGCATGGGTCAGATTTTGATGAAGCCAAGGCAGAGTGTGCGCGCCTAGCAGCTCTGCACAATCTTACATTCGTACCACCTTATGATGATCCGCTCGTCATTGCGGGGCAGGGCACCATCGCCATGGAAGTCCTCAAGCAGTTGCCTGACTCGAAGGACCTTGCTGGAATTTTTGGTGCTGTCGGAGGTGGTGGGTTGGTGGCCGGCACTTCGGTGTACGTGAAACGCATCGGCGGGCCAAACACCAAGGTATATGGCGTGGAAACAGTCGACGGGGACGCCATGTATCAAAGTCTTAAAAAAGGAGATCGAGTCACGTTGCCTGAGGTCGGACCATTTAGCGATGGCACCGCTGTCCGCATTGTTGGTCAAGAGCCGTTCCGGGTCTGTCAAAAACACTTGGACGAAGTCATTATCGTCAATAATGATGAATTGTGTGCTGGCATCAAAGATATCTTCGAAGGTAGGGGAGCTTGTGTTGGTGATTGCCATTATCTCAAGTGACTCCAACAGAAACCAGATCTATCACTGAGCCAGCCGGCGCGCTGGGTCTTGCTGGACTAAAGCGCTACATTATCAACAATGGACTCCTCGGTGCACAAAAAAGGTTTGTCGCCATCGTTAGCGGCGCCAACATGAACTTCGATCGCCTCCGGTTCGTCGCAGAGCGTGCCGAACTGGGTGAAGGTCGAGAAGCGCTGCTAAGCGTGGAAATCCCGGAGAAACCAGGCAGGTGAGTGCCACCTGTGCCATTGAACATCGAGTTGCTCAGCCTTACAACAAGCTTCTTCGCTTTGCATTCTCTCATCCATCCACGTGAGATCACCGAATTCGTATACCGATACAGCTCTTCCGAACGAGCGCACGTCATCCTTTCCTTCAAACTTGAGTCTTTGGCGCGTGAGCAGGAGGTTGCAGCGCTCCTTTCTGCTATGCGAAGGGAGGGTATGGTTGGTCATGATATAAGTGGCAACGAGATGGCGAAGACGCACGGCAAATACATGGTTGGTGGATCTGTGATTGTACCCCACGAACGCCTTTTCCAGTTTGGTATGTTTATGGTCACTAATATACTCAACTCCTTATTCTAATTCCGGCAAATGTGCATGCTGTAGAGTTCCCTGAACGACCTGGTGCACTGCGGAAATTCCTGTCTGGGCTTCAGAAAGGCTGGAATATATCACTGTTCCATTATCGCAATCATGGTGCTGGTAAGCACTTTATGCGTTTTAGCCCTGTCGTCTCTGCTGAATTGTGTTGTAGATCTGGGGAGGGTATTGACTGGCATACAAGTGCCACTCGAGGACTACGACCAATTCCAACAATTCCTGGATGACTTGGGATATCATTACGTTGAAGAAACGAACAACGAAATGTACAAGAGATACCTCAGAGGCTGAGAACCAGTCTTTTCAAAACAGATGTACGATGCAGTCTGATCGTGGATGTAAGACGGCTGATACGGTCAAGGATTCAACATTCTTGATTTGTAGAAATTCATGTACACTTAATCCATAGAACGAGAAACAGTATCATGGACCAATGCCTAGGTATGTCTATACCCCTTAGGGTCCACGTCAGCTGTAAATCGGTTATACCTTCATGCACATAAGCAAGTATCGATCGAACGTGTGTACGGTCGACTGCACCCTGTCAGATGCTAGCTGGACCTGAACCAGAGCTCTCAAATTGACCCAACACACAGTGCTTACATTATAGATCCTGGCAAAGTGCACCGTGGTAGATGCAAAAGTAAAATTCTCATGAAATGAGTACCATGCTACCCGGGGGTGATAGCTCTAATTGCTGTTTGTTTGCTAAGTTGGATAGAGGGGCGGATATGAATTCGGAATACTTTCGGAGATATTTTGCGACGCGCAATGCCTGGCATTGGCAGTGCGGACCGCCGCTTGCAAGAAAGCGTATGTACCCTAAACAACGCTGCGCTTGTCAGAGTAAAGCCCCGCCAAGTGAAAGCACATACATGACAAATTGACAATGAAGACCTCAGTGGTTCTGCTCTACCCGACGAGACTTGTCCTTAAAGTTGTCCACGATTACATAGGCAGAGAAGGCAACCACGGCAATGCCAAAGCCAGGGAACATGCTGGAGAACATGGCCCGATTTGAAAACACGGGGTGTTTACGCCAGGCATCCCTCTTCGCCCAAGGATCACGAAAAAGCGGTGGCTGGCTGGACATGGTGTTGGCTGTGAATACTGTGAGGGCTGTCCCAGTCTCCTTCCACCGCACGCACCTGTTGGGTGGAATTGTCGTTGTCAGGTTGTCAGCCACTGTCTCCGATCAGTGTCACACTGTCCACGTGACGTGACTAGGGCCGGCCCCTTCTGACTTGCAAAAATTCCAACTGCCCACAGCAGGAGGGGGCAGCATCTTATAAGTTCACACCACGTTCGTTTTCTGGGATTCTCTACTGTTGACCCCTCCTTTCTCGTAGGAAACCAACCAGGCATTTTCTTAGAAGAAAGACATGTCCTCAGACGAAGATATGCCTCTCGGCGCCCTGCCTGGTGGTAGCGGGACGAACCATGTCGCTTCCAACGGCATTCGCAACGGGAACACCAGTGACTCCCCCATGAGCGAGGACGAACTGCCCCTGGTATGTGGATAGTCACCATCGCGTCTGCTGCAGCCGACTCACTAGTAGCTTCTTCAAGTCACAGATCAGAGGGACACAGACGCCCGCACGCTCGTTGCGACGGAAACGAATTGCAGGCGAAGCGTCCGATAGTAGCGACGATGACATCCCTCTCGCCTCCTCACCCGCCAAACCAGCTGCTATGCCGACACCCAAGGCATCTAAGGCGACTTCGAGCAAGTCTAAGCAGGCTAATGGCAGGGTGAAAGTAGAGAGCGACAACGAGTCTTCCGTGATCACCTCCAAGCGTAAGCGCACCTCTAATGGGAAGGCGAAGGCCCCTCCGAAGAAGAGGGTCAAGCGAGAGGAGGATATTGCAGCGGCCGAGTCGTCCACGAACAGTCCAAAGCCATCTGCGTCGAAGAAGAAGAAAGTGAAAGATGAAGCGGAGGAAGACGAAGAAAAATATCGATGGTGGGAAGCTCAGCAAGAGAACGACGGGGAGGAAAAGTGGCAGACTCTCGAACATAGTGGGGTAATATTCCCCCCTCCCTATGAACCCTTGCCTCCTCACGTGAAGATGCAGTACAAAGGTGCGTCCACTAGTCTGTCGTTTGCAGCAAACTGACATTGCATTTCAGGCAAGGAAGTCAATCTTCCGCCAGAATCCGAAGAGGTCGCCGGCTTTTATGCTGCTATGCTGGAGACAGACCATGCCAAGGACAAGACATTCAACAAAAATTTCTTCGAAGATTGGTGCAAGGTTTTGAAGCAATATCCACCTGTATGATACTTTTTTGGCTTTCTGCAGACATCCAGAGCTGATAAGAGCCATAGCGTAACAACATCAAAATCACCGATTTTGAGTCCTGTGATTTTAGACCGATGTATGAATACTTTGAGGCCGAGAAAGCCAAGAAGAAGGCTCTCCCCGCCGCAGAGAAGAAGGAACTAAAGAAGCAGAAGGATGCTTTTGAGGAGAAATATACCTACTGCATTCTTGATGGCCGCAAAGAGAAAGTCGGAAACTTCAGAGTTGAACCACCGGGGCTTTTCCGTGGCCGTGGCGATCACCCGAAAAAAGGTGCTCTCAAAGTTAGTGCACCGTCTTAATCTTTACCGACAGGTGTCTCATTCATGAAATTGCAACAGTTTCGCGTACGACCCGAGGACATCACTCTTAATATCGGCGAAGATGCCTCTATCCCTGTGCCCAATATGTCTGGCACTTGGAAAGCGATAGTGCATGACAAGACCGTTACGTGGTTAGCTAACTGGGTGGAGAATGTCAATGGCAATTATAAATATGTGTTCTTGGCCGCCGGAAGTTCCTTGAAGGGCCAGAGTGACATGTCGAAGTTTGAAAAGGCTCGAGAACTGAAGGTCGGAACTTCACTTGCGTCATTCCACTAGGCCTAACTTTCACTTAGAAACACGTCGAGCGGATTCGCTCGGATTACAATGCCAACCTGAAGAGCAAAACCATGGCCGACCGGCAACGGGCGACTGCAATGTACTTCATTGACCGACTGGCTCTTCGTGCGGGCAATGAGAAGGGAGAAGATGAAGCGGATACTGTCGGTTGTTGTTCACTTCGCTGCGAGCATGTCACACTGGAAGCACCCAATTTCATTGTCTTTGACTTCCTCGGCAAAGATTCGATTCGTTATTACAATCGCGTAACAGTGGATGCCCAGGTCTTCAAGAACATCAGGCTGTTTAAGGAGAACAAGGAAGACGGTGACAACCTATTTGATCGTGTCAATGTAAATTGCTAAGTTGTCACGTGTGGACTGAATTCTGACGAGTCATTAGACGACACTACTTAACAAGCACCTGCAATCGTACATGAAAGGATTGACGGCTAAGGTGTTCCGTACCTACAACGCGTCCATAACGTTTCAGGAGCAACTGGACCAAAATACGCCGAAGAATGCTTCTGTACAAGAGAAAGTGAATGCGTATAATCAAGCCAATCGTATGGTCGCCATCCTGTGTAACCATCAACGGAGCGTACCCAAGACTCACGAGCAGTCCATGGGCAGAATGCGTGATCGAGTATGTTACTTATGTTACTCCTCCCTTGTGAACTTGCATTATTGATCACTGGCATACCTAGCTTCGTGCGTTCAAATATGACCGCATGAAAATGCGCCATGTCCTCTTCAACCTTGACCCGAAATACCGGAGGATGTCACAGTATCAGGACGACGAGTCTGATTTAGATGAAGAGTGGATCGAGGAGCATGAGGACAATTTAAAGAAGAAAGAAATAGAGAAGGCGGAAAAGAAATTTACAAAGGATAATGAGAAGCTGGTTGAAGAGGGCAGCAAGCCTCACGATGAATCCCTCCTGAAAGAGAGGATTGCAGCTATCGAGGTCGAGTTCAAGAGGATCGCCAACGAGCGAGGAACGGGTAAAGCCTCCCTAAAAAGGGAACGACCCGTGGAGAAGATTGAGGATGGGATCCAAAAGTTAGATGAGAAGATCAGGACCTTCAAGTTGCAGATGGACGACCGCGAAGCTGGGAAGGAGGTTGCATTAGGCACAAGGTGAGTGTGTCCCTGATCGTCGGCCGAAATGATACTCACGATTGAACAGTAAGATAAACTACCTGGATCCTCGGTAAGTCCTACCCATTTCTGTTCCGTCGCGTCGCTGATCATCGGCTTCCCAGGATTACCTCGGCATGGTGCAAGATGCACGATGTCCCTATCGAGAAGCTATTTTCGAAAACCTTGGTCACGAAATGTGAGATGCGTTGTTGTCGTCTTGGATGCGTGCTGACAACTGTCAAACAGTCCCATGGGCCATGGAAGTAGAAGCCGACTGGAAGTTTTGAACGGATGTCAGCGCCTCATTACCCTAATTCCAGGAACCCTGCATCTACACACTATCATTATTCAGGCTTAACCGCCTCATATCATTGACTTACTACAACGTCACACGAACTGTGAAATCGTCACTTTTCGCCCTGTTACACCGATAGTAGATGGTCCTCGTAGATTACTGTCATTTTGGCATTGCATAAATATTGTCTCCACGTCCTCCTTACCCTGAGTCTATGTCCGAAGGCTGTTTGGCTCAGTTTTTCACGTGTTGTATAAAGTACTCAGAGTACTTTCGGACTTCACCAACACGTCTTTGTCCTTCTAGACAATGGTCGCGAAACCATTTACCACCGGGTCTGTTTTTGAAGCCCTCACCGTCGAGGATGTCGAAACTTCCGATGACGACGAAGTAGTCCAGGAGGATTCCTCGCATCCACCACTTGACAGGTATGTCCGCATTCCCACTCTCCCGGGCGCCAACAATTTGACCCACACGACCACCGTATTACTAGTAGTACGGGGCCCGCCAAACCGTCCAAATCCCAACAGAAAAAGGCTGCCAAGCATGCTCGCACAGAGAAACGAAAGCAACTCAAGGCCGCTACCAAGGTCGACGTATCGGACAGTGCGCCAATACCCGAAGGCGATCCCGTCCGAACCCAAATCGACAAGCCAGAGGCAGAACCTGTGACGGAAGAAGCGGAACACGATCAACTAGAGGCACAGCCTGACGAGCGAGGAGCGGAACGCAATAAACTAGAGGAAGAACCTGACAAGCGAGAGGTAGAACCTGACAAACTACAGGTAGAACCTCGCAAGCTGCAGGCCGAACCTCACAAGCTGCAGGGCGAGCCTCACAAGCTACCGGCAGAACCTCACAAGTTAGAGGCAGAAGGCGAAAAGTTAGAGGCAGAACGTAGTAAGAAACGACAAAACATGATCACAAGGACGTTGTGGACGTTTATTATGATCGGAGGTTTCGTTGGTATGAAGAATGACATAGACTTGACACGAACCGACGTACTGATACGCGTCATAGGCCTCCTCCTCATGGGTCACGCCTACATGATGATTTTGGTGATGCTATGTCAGGCTTTGGTTTATCGGGAGGTAACGGCCCTCTTCTCTTTGAAGGACGTTGCACCAGATTCTGTCAACGTCGTGACGCCGGGTCAGAAAGACCCTTGGAGTAAGACCCTCAACTGGTACTTCTTCGCGGTCACAAACTATTTCCTCTATGGTGAAAGTATCATCTATTACTTCAAGGTTGGTGTTTCCTGGGGCTTTCGGGCACATATATTTAATGTGGATTGGCAGCACGTTGTTTTCAGTGATGGCCAACTATTGCCATTCGCCACGAACCACAGAATCATCAGTTTCACACTCTACACTATTGGTTTCATGGGTTTTGTGATGTCGCTCAAGCGGGGCTACCTAAAGCAACAATTTGGCCTGTTCTGCTGGGTTCATATGAGTCTGCTGCTAATTGTGGTTTCCAGGTGGGTAATGTGGTATATAAGCGGGAGGGTCGATCTGATCACCGAGGCAGCCATTTCATTGTGAATAATATTTTGGAAGGCTTGATCTGGTTCTGGGTACCTGCTTCGCTGGTTATTTGCAACGATGTTTTTGCGTACATCTGGGGGATTACCCTCGGTCGCACTCCACTCATCAAGCTCTCCCCAAAGAAGACCGTGGAAGGATTCGTCGGAGCTTTCTGGAGTACGGTTATTTTCAGCGTCCTCTGGGGTACATACTTCATGCGGTTTAACTTCATGATCTGCCCCGTGCATGATCTCGGAGTCAGCGTCTGGAGTGACATGCAATGCGTTCCTAACCCTATTTTTGTTTGGCGAGAGTGGCAAATCTGGGCGCCTCTCAGGACCTTCCTGTCTCAAATTGTGCGTCTGCCGGTGTCAGATCTAACCATCCGCTAACACATCTTTTAGTTTGGATACCCCATAACCGTCATACCATATGTTCCTTATCAACTTCACCTCTTAGTTTTCGCCATATTCGCTTCGCTTGTTGCGCCGTTTGGGGGATTCTTCGCATCTGGCTTCAAACGTGCCTTCGATATCAAGGACTTTGGTCACAGCATTCCAGGCCATGGTGGCATGACCGATCGCATGGATTGCCAGTAAGTTCTTACTAGATTCGAGAGGTATGAACATTGAGCATGCTCGCAGATTCCTTATGGGTGTCTTCACCTATGTTTACTACAGCAGTTTCATCCGTGAACATCATGTTACCGTTGGGTCCATCTTGCAGATGATCGTTAGTGGGTTAACAGTCGAGGAGCAAATGGAATTGATAAGGGACTTGAAGAGGTACATGCAAGGGCAGGGAATCTGGTTGGATTGAAGGTCATGCATCCTATTTCACTCACGTTTCCAGACACTACTATTTATCCCGAGCATGCCGATAATGACCCTGCAAATATGATCTAATTTACTTTTCGTGGCCATGAAGGGATCTTTGAGCCATATTGGAGGGCATATGTCAGGACGTAATACATGTGCATGTATGACCATACTAGTGCGAAGGAGATGGGAGTGAAGATGCAGAGGTTCATCGCCTTTATGACCGTGGCTTCTCCTAGACATTATAAACTGTGATCAGGTGCTGATGCATTATGAGAGTCGCGTGAACACAAACCTTTTTCTCCTTCCAAAGAGCAAGAAGACCAACGCCAGACACCTTCACAACTTTGAAGCGCACACCAGGAATATCACCCTTGGCTTTCCCACTGCGACCGAAACCAGAAATGAGAACTTCGTCGTTCTCATCAACAAAGTTCAAGCAACCATCGTTCTAACATTTCCCGTGTAATGGATCAAGTCCGTGCTTCCTGAAGAATATCCGGGGTACTCACGGGTACGAAGGCAGTGACTTTCTTTCCGTTCTTGATGAGCTGTACACGTACACATTTACGAATGGCAGAGTTTGGTTGCTTAGCCTCGACGCCGACTTTCTCGAGTACAATGCCCTTGGCATGTGATGACCCTCCAGTAGGGGAGGTTTTGAAAACGTTGCCGAGGGCACGTTTCTTGTAAGATTTGTCCGCCTGATACTTTTGTTAGAAATGCATTGCTGGAAGTAAGACCGACAAGTATACCCAGCGGTTTACACGCCGGTCATTGCGGAGCTTGCGAGCGGCTTGAAGTCCACGGGGTTTGTTGGCTACGAGACAGTCAGCGACACCGATACGATTGAGGCACCATTCGACGTACAGCCCATTTCTACGGTCGACGATGAGGTTGGGTGTGGATCCAAGTATCAGTTGATTCGGTCATTTCCTTGCAATCTGTATAGTTTTTCAGCCACAAATTTGCAATCACGTGACGGTGTGATTTATTAGGTTTTACGTATTACTCTAACCATATGCTTGTACTATTCGGTACACCTATAAATCCAGACTACACACTAGACGTGTATGTATGTATCTACTGCCAGCAGCACATAATTACAGACTCTGTGTGTGCCTCTGTTCCTAGCAGTCGTGATATTGAATGCAATAAGCCTCTGTTTGCATGTAATGTTCCCGCCTTAATGCTGAATCACGTGCCAATATTGGACCACGTCGTCTCATTGTCAACACCCTACGACTTGCATACATAAAGGTGACCGGAACACTATGAGGAGAAGACATTGTTCCTGGCTTAATAGTGCCTTCGTGGTGCTTCTTGCGCTTTCCCCCACCGATGCATTCTATCTTCCTGGGACTGCGCCTCACGATTATAAGGCGGGGGAACAAGTGGACCTCTTCGTCAATGCCCTGACACCGATGTTATTAGGAAAAGACGATTCCAAGCTGGTGCGCGATGCTTTCATCATTGTGGACGAGAATGATCGTGAATGCTGATGTGGCCTTTTCCTATTGCCAGAAATCTGTCATAAATTGTGAGCAACCGAGCATATTGGCTTGTGACACAGTCACTTACTTGCCTTCATCACCAAGACGACTACTATAATCCAGCGTTTCACTTCTGTCAACCTGAGGGTGGTCCCAAGAGCCAACCTGAGTCCTTGGGATCTATCCTCTTCGGGGACCGGATATTCAATTCCCCGTATGACGTTCGTACCCTCGTGCACAGTTTTATTCCCTCGCACTCATGTGTCTACATCTTCAGATCAAAGTACTGCAAGATAACAGTACATGTCGCACCCTTTGCACGACAACCGTCCCTTCGGAAGACGCAAAATTTATCAATGATCGCATAAGAGAGGACTATGCCCTAAACTGGCTCATTGACGGCCTTCCAGCAGCAGAGATGAAGAAAGATCTCAAGACTGGTGATATATTTTTTGACATGGGCTTCAATCTTGGCAATGATGATGATGAAACTCCCTATTTGAACAACCACTATGAGATTGTTTTGAGGTCAGATGTCCCAGGTACACT
This sequence comes from Scleroderma bovista, assembly GCA_037178675.1. Classification (NCBI taxonomy): domain Eukaryota; kingdom Fungi; phylum Basidiomycota; class Agaricomycetes; order Boletales; family Sclerodermataceae; genus Scleroderma; species Scleroderma bovista. The sequence continues at coordinate 11,923 of JAYMGJ010000680.1, forward strand.
AATACGGCGAATTTATCTAACATGGGTGTCTTACAGATACCACGAACCTTCCCCCGGTGTTTACCGGATTGTCGGTGTCTTAGTATGGCCATCTAGGTCGGTTGGGATCCGTACTCGATGCCAGGATTCTCAATCTTGCATAGTCGTGGTGGACCACAGCAGCCTGATGATATAACCGATTGTGAAAGCAATGTGGGCCCTCTGCTGTTGTCGGAAACGCAGTCATCCTCGGTCAGATTTACCTATAGAGTTACTTGGAATGTGAGTTCCCATACATTCACGCATTCACCGAGTTTCTCAAGGTTGCATTTTAGGAATCCGATACGCCATGGGTAGATAGCATTCTTGGGCACGTATAGCATGGCTAAATGTTCAATAGGCTACCCGTTGGGACAATTACCTCCACATATTTGACCCTCGGATACACTGGTTCAGTCTCATCAATTCTCTTGTCATCGTTATTTTCCTCTGCGTCATGGTGGCTATGGTCCTTTTACGGACTGTTTCGCGTGACGTAGGTTCTTCCATTAGAGGAGCATTCAAGCGTGTTGCTGACAGCATTGGTAGATATCTCGGTACAACGCAATTGATTTCAGTGTTAGTATTTCTTTGGACGTTCGTTACACATACCCACGCTATTCTTTTTCACAGGAGGACGTTCAAGAAGATTGGGGTTGGAAGCTCGTGCATGGAGAGGTGTTCCGAACACCTCAGTATCCCATGCTACTGGCTGCTATGATCGGCAATGGGGCCCAGCTCTGCGCAATGTGCGCGGTCACACTTGGTATTGTTTCGTTTGTTCCCTTCAGGATTCTTGCCTAACCTCCTGCGTAGTGTTCGCACTTTTTGGGTTCCTGTCCCCGTCCAACCGTGGTTCGCTGGCTACAATTATGATGGTTTGTTGGTCATTCTTCGGCGGGTGCGTAGCTGTCTATTTTGTCCTTGTGTCCACTGTCCAACTATCCCGCTATTGCCAGGATTGGTGGCTATTATTCTAGCCGAATATATGCCTCCTTGGGAGGTAGAGATCGTAGGAAGACAGCATTCGTCACGGCCACTGTCCTCCCAACGTAAGTCATATTTCTCGCCGTCCGCTCCAACTTCGCTAATCGGGTGATCAGACTAGTTTTTATCATCATTTTCTTGCTGAACGCTGCGCTCCTGATCGCTGGCTCGTCTGGTGCTGTGCCGTTCTGTGTGTCCTTCTGTCTCATTAATTCTCAACGTCGCTGAACCGCTTGCTACAGCTACCATGCTTCTCATCGTCGTTCTTTGGTTTGGCATATCTGCGCCCCTGTCATCTATCGGGTATTATTTTGGATCCAAACAAGGAGTACGTAGTATTTGGTGAAGACTTTAGGGCTTCTTCATACCATTTGCAGGCGGTGTCGCATCCTGTGAGAGTGAACCAAATTCCAAGGCAAATCCCCCCAGTTCCACGCTACCTCAAGCCATGGGTATGTCGCTTCCTCATGTAAATAGTGCACCTCTTATGTGGTTCTAGTCATCCACTCTGCTAGCGGGGATATTACCTTTTGGTATGAATCTTCGTTCAACCGCCTTTGCTTGAGTTCCAATGATTTCATGTCATAGGCGCGGCTTTCGTTGAACTGTACTTTGTCATGTCCAGCCTCTTTGCCTCTCGCGCATACTATGCTTTTGGTTTCCTGGCGCTGACGGCATTCGTCGTTGCCCTGACGACTGCAACTGTGACAATTCTGTTCACTTATTTCACACTTTGTGCAGAGGAATACAGGTGAGTGCACGTACCATGATCCTGATCCCATTATTAAGGTATGCACCGTAGGTGGCAGTGGCGTGCATTCTTGATCGGAGGGGGAAGTGCGTTTTGGGTGGCTGCCTATGGCCTATTCTATTGGGCGTCCCGTCTATCCCTCGATTCATTCACAAGCGTTGCGCTCTATCTTGGGTACCTCTTCCTACTCTGTTTGTTTGACTTCCTCATTACTGGTGAGTCCTCATGTTCTATTTGATGAGTAGATCACCTGAAGCAGCGTAGGAACGATTGGCTTCCTGGCGTCATATTGGGCTGTCCGCAAACTTTACAGTGCTATTCGAGTGGACTAGACCCTTGCTTATGTGCACATACCTGTACTAGAGAATATGAATCTTCGAAATTATTGATGCTAGGGCTGAGATGAGCCCTTATGGTGATTAGTATGTCACCTACGTTGTCTACTTGTTGGAGCGATGCGGAATGGTAGAGATGGTGATCACTAAAATTGCGCATAACCGGTACAAAGTTCCTATCGATTACACGAGGTGTAAGTACCCTATGTATGGAGTACAGTGAGGCTCAAGCATTGTCCGCAGTAAAATGATGCTGTTTGGTAATGTTCCGTGAAAGAAGTCCGAAGTTCGGTGATGAACTGTCCGTATCAAGTCCGTATTGTCCATGAGTGCACAACTATCATACAAACACTGGCTTCTTGATGACATTGATGTGATAGCACAACGCAGTGGCTGAGGCAAGTTATAGCGCTGCTGATGGTGCGGTGATGGTAAAGTTCTGGCTCCAATTACCGGAGTCACCGAACACTGCAAATTGGTGAGTATTCACACCACAAAGGAAATTCCCTCATGACTTACAAACAATGCAATAAATGCCTGGTGTCACGTTGGGAACCGTAACTTGCACTTCACCAGCGCTCAGCGGGAAACCCGTCTTGATAGGATTTGCCTGTGTGGCATTCCCTTGGCGTAAATAGATCTTGCCTTGAGAGTTGGTAACCTGGGATGGCGGGTTGGTTATGTTCCAGGTCACGGTGTAGTTTCCTCCGACGACCCAGATGCTAGTGGAGTTCGGTGAGAGGATGGGGGGAACCCAGACATCACGTGAGGCGATGGGATGTGCTGATACGAGTGAAAATAGCGACAGTCCAGCAAGGAGGAAGCTGAGGAGGTGTGTACAGACGAGCATCCTGATTATAGAGAGCACTGAACAGATGGACTAATGGTTCGGCTGGCAGAAAGGGCTTCACGCATCAGGCCTTATATAAAGGGATTTTGCACAGCATGGACATGGAGCGATGGCGAGTCAGCAGCAGCAAGTGGGCACTGTAAACCTAAGAAAAGGTCGTGGTCCAGCCACACAGAAGGCACAATCAGGGAAGCAGCGTGATTTGGGCCACAGACTGGACGGTGAAGTGCTTTGCTTGGTACTGCCTTGGGCACCGGATCGTTCAAGCCTCAAGATCCAGAGTCATCGGCTCTGTGGAGTACCCTGTTGCAGGCGGTCTGCCATCTCGGTAGAGCAGAGAATGAACTTAGCGGTGGGATGAGGCTGGGGCACGTTCCAATTCGACCAGTGCAAGATTGATATTATGTAAGCAATGTATCATTTTGTAGACTGCTCATTCTACTCGAGAAGGGACGACTGTCTTCCCTGGATTTTCCTTTTGGTTTGTAAAAGGGTGACTAGGCCGATCTGGACCCTGTGGAAGCAGCGATGGCACCGCAAAAACGAAAGAGAGCGAGTGAAGAAAGTGGGGAAGACTCCGATTCAGCCTTTTCAATCATCAAGGCAGACGACGAGGACGTTGACATATCATCCGCATTGGTCGCAAAACATACACAGAATGCTACTGTGGATGACTCGGACAACGGCGGCGATTGTAGTGATGATGACGAATTCGGGGAGTTCATAAACGACTCCATTGCAAGGAGGAATGTGAAGGGTGGAACAGATATGCTCAAGAAAATTAAAAGCAAGGGAAAGGGAAAAGGTGAGGTAGGCGGAGGTAGTTTTCAGAGTATGGGTGCGTCCATTCTACGAATGCTCCATCATCTCTAAGTGATATCTATCAGGTCTTCATCCGTCACTACTTCGTGCCGTGACAATGCAGGGGTACCGTACACCTACGCCTATCCAGCGTGCAACTATCCCATCCTTACTTGCATCACCACCTAAGGACCTCGTAGGAATGGCCCGCACAGGATCGGGTAAGACACTGGCATACATGATACCCTTGTTACAGCGCCTCGGGGGACGCCATTCTCATGCTTTCGGTGCACGCGCCATTGTCCTCGTCCCAGCAAGAGAGCTGGCTCTTCAAGTCCTCAAGGTTGGAAAAAGCCTAGTCAAGGGCTGGCGGGGTGAGAGTGGACATCATGTGGGTGATAGCCATGAAGACGACCAAGCTACTAGTGTTGGCCAAGGAGAGGTTCTACGTTGGGGTCTGGTTGTAGGAGGAGAAGGCATGGACGAACAGTTTGAGATGATTAGCAACAATCCCGACGTGTCAGTAAATTGTCTTGATACCCCAGCTAACTGTCTTGTTGACCCTGAGGCAGAATTATTGCAACTCCAGGTCGTCTCCTCCACTTGATCGTTGAGATGAACTTGTCCCTCGCTGGGGCTCAATATGTCGTCTTCGATGAAGCTGATCGCCTCTTTGAGCTTGGTTTCTCTACTGCCCTTACGGAGATATTGGCTCGCCTGCCAGCCTCGCGTCAGACCCTTCTGTTCTCTGCCACCCTTCCAAAGTCCCTGGTGGAGTTTGCGAAAGCGGGATTGCGGAACCCCAAGCTTGTCCGACTTGATGCGGAATCCAAGATAAGCGCGGACCTCCGGATGGCTTTTTTCTCCGTCAAACAAGCAGAAAAGGACGCGTGTTTACTCTCACTGTTGCGGGATGTCATTCATGTTCCCGTTGGCGACACCCTAAGAACTGTGGACGGAGATGATGGACCCGATCAAGACAATAAAGGGAAGCGAAAGGCGAAACCACAACGTTCTACCCACACTGCACCCCATCAAACGTTGGTGTTTGCGGCAACCAAGCACCATGTTGAATACCTATCGACATTGCTCACATCTGCGGGATATGCCGTGTCCGCTCTGTACGGATCACTCGTGCAGTCCAGTAGAACATACCAAATGTCACAGTTTCTGGCGCAAAAGACCCAGATCCTCGTGGTTACAGACGTTGCAGCTCGTGGATTGGATATTCCAATTCTGGAACATGTCGTGAACTATGACTTCCCGGTCGGCGCTCGTGTATTCGTCCATCGTGTGGGAAGAACAGCACGCGCGGGGAGGAGAGGATGGGCTTGGAGTTTCGTAACCCATTCCGAGGCTGCATACCTTTGTGACTTGCAGCTTTTCCTTGGTCGACCGTTTGTCAGCACTTCTCAACATCCTATCCACTCCACAGAAGAAACATACACGCAGTCGCTTATCCTCGGGCCGTTTCCCCAAGATGTGATCGATGCAGAGGTTGAGCATATTCGGTCGCTTGACATTACTCATAGCAACCTCCCCACCCTCCGTGGAGTGATGGAACGCGGCCAATCCATGTACGAACGTAGTCGGGGAAAAGCAAGCGCCGCAAGTTATCGACGGGCGAAGGAGATGGCGAAGAAGGGCGGTGGGTGGGCAAGCGACGCCCACGGTGTGCAGCCTGTGCTGGCACTCATGCGACCCACTGATGGTGACAGGTGCAATGGGCTTAATGATGAACAGGATCGAGAGGAAAAGCGGCGGGAAATTGTCCGTGCTGTCAGTTCGTTTAAGCCTGCGGAAACGATCTTTGAGGTAGGAACGCGGGGAAAGGCAGGTGCAGGGACGGCAGCTCTGATGAAAGAGCGCCGGAAAGCATTGGCCAAAGCTGTGGGGAGGGCGTCATCAGCTGTCGTTACTGAAAACTTCATTCCAAGTGAAAGTGAAACCCCTCAGGAACGCGGCGACATACAGATGGCAGACGAGGAGGACATTGCAGTAAGTATAAATGCTATGTTGTGCATTTTGTGAAACTCACTGTCTTGCAGGCTATTTTTGGTGCCTCATCTCAGAAGAATGGGAAAACAGGCTTCCGTGACGAGGATTTCTTTATGTCTCATTACCGACAAGACACTCATACGGAGAAAGGGTATGACTACCACTACATTGTTTTGATTACAGCTAACTGTTGAGGGTGCAGCTACTCGCTCACAGATGGCGCCTCTTCGTTCGCTACTCAAGCTCAAGGCGCATCCTTCGATCTCGTAGGAGATGTTACTGTTTCAGAGCGCCAACGTCATAAACTTTCTTGGGACAAGAAAAAGAAAAAATTCATCAAGGGCGATGGAACGGGTGCCAATAATGTGAAGCTTGTGCGCACTGAAAGTGGAACACGACTTCCTGCAACTTACAGGAGTGGTCGATACGACGAATGGCAGAAGAAAGCTAAGGTCACCATGCCTAAAATTGGAGAACAGGAGCTAGCAAGACCTCGGGGAGCGGGTGGCATTGGTGGGAAGAGATGGCGACACAATAAGGTGTCTGAGGCGAAGCCTCTTGACAAATTCCACAAAGATTATGAACGGAAAGTACGGCAACTGAAGAAAGGACAGGAAGCGGCGAATGTCACAAATGACACCCCACAGACCACTCAGAAACAGTCCAACAAAAAGTCGCCAAAGACTGGCAGACGACACGACGGAACGTCTGTCCGCCGCCTCAAAAATGAACTCAAGACCGTCGAACAAATCCGCAAAAGTCGTAGGATGGTAGAGAGAAGGAAGGTAAAGAATGCGCGGCCGAGTCGTAAAAGTAAGCGATGACCTCAACAACTTGGAGCGGACATTTGGTTGGAGTTGGTTACGCTGTGTCAGAGTACTCCCATTTTGCTCCTGATCCTGGTATCAGTGGCACTTCCGCCCCTTCCAATAGATCGACCCCCACACTCCTAAGGGCATTGACACACCACTCAGGGTAACCCTGATCACCGAAGTAATTTCTGAAAAATGTTGCAAGGTAATCCGGGAATCTTCCTTCTATAATGGAATCCCTTGCACGGCCCATTACCTGAGCCTGGAATACTAAATTATGTTGCGTGACAGCTATGGTGCATGAAAATTAGCGCTTCTGCAGTAATTACAAAACGAAGGCGCTACCATGAGCTCCAGCCGTCTCTATTGTGACGACGTGATGGAGCATCGCACGGGACATCCTGCTTCTGCACGTTGGACAGGGACAATGCTCATCAATCGGTTCCATCGCTTTCGCATGCTTTTTCAGGCCTGTCCTGAGGTCAGTATATTCATCAACCGATGTACCACGTAGCACACACGAAGATTGAGGGGTCCATTAAAGGTCAGGGCAACTCCAAACCTTGCAGTACGAGTAGGAAATACACAATCTGCCTGTTGAATTTGAGAAGGGAGAGTGACTGCTTCAGGAGATTGTATTAACGGACCATATCAATGCCCAATGCCACACACACAAGAAGATCTGCCAACCTAGTAAGCATCCATCGTAGGATGGAAGTGTTCACTCACCCTCTGCGAAGCCTATTCCCATTGCATATCGTGGACCTTGTGAAAAAGTGGAAACTGTAATACCGGCACCGAAAACATAGCCAATGCTTACGATCAGAAGGCAACATTTCCGCACATTGCTTTATGCTATTAATTATCAGAGTAATGTGATTGCTTCAGAGACCTCAGACTCTTACAGTCTCCAGAACACATCTACGATCATTTCAATTGTGATAGTATGAAACGACGAATGAACTTACCCTTCTCTTCTCCTCCACTGAGTCCGCCAATAGCATAACCAGCGACACGATCCTTTCTTGCGACCATGGCTTGTAGACATTGTTCGCGCAGGTCAGGGTCCAGCCCCCCTTGAACTATAGCAAATAGATTCTGTCTATCCTGCCGACCGGATCGTTCATGCTGCGCAATGCAGCGGTCGAGCCATCGCACTGATCGCTCCATGGCCTCTGCAACGCGAGGTCCAACAGTGAGGCTGCTGACTGAAAAGTATGAAATGACCGTCTGAACTGATAAATGTCGGGTATATTACCAACATCATCTAATTGCATGATGATATCCGCCCCTATGGAATGCTGTATTGAGATGCTTTGTTCGGGCTATTAAGATGTCAGGGGTGCTTTCACGGCTTACAACAAACTCGTTACAGTCAGCATCGTCGGTTCTCCCGTAAAAGGACTGGAAAAGAGTGCACCCTCTTCTGTGATCTGTGTAAACTTGTTCAGGGATACAAGCTGGAAGCCACCACTGTCCTAAATGCCAGGACCGATCACAACCTGAGATTAACTTGAAACATCGTAGAAGCCTACTGTCAACAAGTTTCGACTCCAACCTTGAAATTGATGCGCACCGCCCGCTTCATCTAATGACCTGATCCCAGGTCTCAAGTTTAAATGGTATGTGTTGTTCAGGATGAGAGTGATCCCAAGAGACTCCACTTGCTCTGGTGTTAAGCCCTTGATGGCAGCTTGAGTGGCGACCGGCATGAAAGTTGGCAGCATCGTAACACCATCTTTTCGATTTTCATCCAAACATTGCTTTAATATCAGCCGAATGCAGGTCACTCACGAGCAAGCTTCATGCGGCATACACGGGCACGGGTCGTGTTGCACGTTGCAACGACCTCGAATTGCATCGTTGAGGAATGGTAGGAATGTTCAATGACATTATGGTCAATCAGATAAAAAACGCTTATGTAAACTAATCCAGAACCAATTTGACTTCCTCTACGAAGAGCCTGTTCATTGGCAATGTGATTAATGTATCTCGCACTGCTTTAATTTACATCTATTGCTATGTTGCATTATGTCGAAGTATAAGTATACGAAGTTGTATAACCTACCGTATACAATCTAGGCTCCATAGATTCAGCTTCCATTCAAATCGAAGAACCATCTGCAGCCCTGCCAAACCGCAAAGCTTATCCCATTCATTGGGATAATTTTCAAATACCCTAAACTTAGCCCAACGTAGAACCCTCTTAACCCCGATGTTGCGTATATAGTCCTGATAGTCTCCTTCCATCCAAGCCAGCGATCTGGTTGTGTGAGACCGCCGACTTGCATACGACGGCGAATGACCTCAAAGGGATAAGATACCGTTTGAGAAACTGCGCCTGATGCAGCGCCGATAGCGAGATCGGCGAGTACGCTGGGTCGCTTAGAATGATCATTTCTTCGTGGGTAGAAATGTGCGCGGAGGAAATCCCATGTTAAAAATGAGGTACCCGCATAGGGGATCATGCCGACCATGCTGACTGTGAAGCCTCGATAAAACTTGAGTATCGGAAAGTGTTCGAATAGCTGCTTTGATGTAGTATTTGACGAAGACACCGTTCTCGCGACGGCACCTTCGTGATAGATGTGGGACATTGCGTGGAGGAAGGTCGGGCGGGCTCGCGTAGCTGACTTGTCTGCGACACGACTATGGAAGGCCATACGGACTCGAATCAGTTCTAATGGGTATGTGAAAGTGACAGATGTCATTCCTGAAAAGACATGTAAGGTTGCACTAGACGATTTTGCACGCCGGCTACATACCTGCAAGCGATCCAGTCGTAAAACGTCGTAGATTTGTCTCGTAACGCTTGTCTGGTATCAAAATCTTCGAAAAATCACAATGTCAGAAGCGGCAACCATCAACAAACCAATACTCTTACCAATCGCCACTGGTCATAAGCCATGAACTTGATGGCAGCATAGGGAAATATGCGCAGGAGAGTTGCTACATGACCCTGAAAAAGTCCTCCAACACCTCCGTCTCTATAGATGGCGAGGCCAGCTCGGAATGCACCTGTCCACGATCCTTGGGAAGGGTGAGCTATGCACGGAAGCGAGATAGACTTTACAGACAGACCTGCATACTTCTGAAAATCGGGGTTGGACGCCTGGAACAGGATCTTTACTCTGTCAAGCGGTGCAACTGCAGTTTTCGCCTGGTGGATCGAGAGGTAAGGACGGTTTTAAGAACCAGCCTCTAGCACATACAACACATCCTGCAAGTCCCCCAGCAAGTCCGGATCGAACAACATAACCAAGACTCTGCTTGTCTCGTTGTCTGGAGACACCTGTACTCATTAATCCGCTAGTACTGAGCGGACCACTTGCATGTGGACGTCGATGTCGAACGGGTGTTAAACTCCCACCCGCACGATTACATAAGCCCCTTTGGTAGCCTCTGACGAATCGGACAATCCAAATTTATGAAGGACAACTTGAAATTTCTGAACTTCGGATTTGTTCAATGCTCGGCGTGACTCGTCCATGGACACGCTTGAATCATAGACTCATACCCACTGGAATCAACTTACAGAGAAGTATCAGTAATGGAAGGGATTTCGTAGGGGATTTGATGGCGAGGGACTTGGTAGCCAATGTGACCCGGTGAGCCATTTCAGACTGACACTAGCATGCCCAAATGACGATGCGCCAGACCACACGAGTTGCAACGACACTTGGAGAAGGGTCCTCAGTCTGTATATTCTGGTATCGACCCGACTGCAAAATCACTACACGCAGGACACCTTATACCATTATTGTGTTTGTTGCATTTCCAGCTGCAGGGAAATAAGGTCATCGCACTGGTAAATGCTTTGTATACTCTATTCCGTATCTTCTCCAATATATACGCAGATAGGTGGTGCGACTGGACTGGTGGGCGATCCATCAGGTCGCTTGACCGAACGGGAGCTCTCCGAGGCAGCACAGATCGAGTTTAATGCTGTGAAACTGGTCGATGTCATCCAAAAATTTTTCAATCGCGCTACCGCTTACGCAGCCGGCAAGTTCTCCATCCCTCCGTCAAATATTGGGGAGATACAGGTCCTCAACAATATTAGCTGGCTCAAGGGTCTCAACCTCTTGGACTTCCTCCGTAATACGGGCATTCATTTTCGCATTAATCACATGCTCGGAAGAGACAGGCATGGAACATGCATTTTCGCATTTTATCAATCTAATTTTACTATCGCAGTGTGCGGACGCGTATGAGCGCACAAGAAGGCATGACTTTCACCGAATTCACGTACCAGCTCTTGCAAGGCTACGACTTCTATGAGCTATACCGGGCATTGGGATGTACGATCCAGGTGGGCGGCTCCGACCAATGGGGCAATATCTTGTGTGGTCTCGAGCTCATCAATAAAACACAACCTGGTGAAGCTCCCCTTGTGGAGACTACGAAGGACAAGGGTTTCGCATTGACTACTCCTCTTCTAACAAATTCATCCGGTCAGAAGTTTGGAAAGAGTGCTGGAAACGCTGTGTGGCTCGATGAAAACCTCACGAGTCACCTGGATTTCTATCAGGTAAGTTTTTTTTTTTTTGCATTTAAGTTTCAAAGACACCACATGTCAATTCACTTGGCAGTTCTTCATGAAGACGACCGATGCAGATGTCGGTCGGTACCTCAAGATGTTTACTTTACTACCATTGGAAGAGATACTGTCGATCATGCAAGACCATGAATCGCATCCCGAACGTCGTGTAGCGCAAAGAATACTTGCTGAAGAAGTGACATTAATGGTTCATGGCGGTTGGTTGTGATAATAGGCTTGACCAACTTTCACTAACGTTGTTGGTAGAGGAGGGACTGAATTCAGCAAAGGTTGCAACTGCAGTATTATTTGGCACTGAATATTCGTCTCTTCGCGCCGATCAAATCATAAAGTCGCTAAGTAGCGATCGTCGACTGGTACTATGTACGGAAGACGAGATGTTTAAAGAATCGCTGCCTAATCTTGCGGCGATACACAAGCTTTTACCCTCCAAGTGTAGGCCAAATTCCCGCCCTGGTTTCCTCATGCTGAAGTATCCATCAGCTGCTGCGCGCCAACTCACCCTTGCAGGGGGATTTTATTTAAATAATGTACCCCAGAAAGATCCGCATTTCCGCTTGACGCGAGATAATCTTCTAGATGACAGGGTGGCGATTGTCCGTGCTGGTAAAGATCAGCACCTAGTATTGGCTTTGCAATGAATCCACAAATTATCAGCGGTGTTTGCCTCTTCGCCTACGCAGCCAAATTAGTAGTGCAGCAGCCGCCCTCCCTTATATTGACCTCGGGTGTTCAGGAACAGGTGTCCAAATAATCGATCGAGTGGAATATACGCTAGCTGAGGTATGTCTGGTCTTTTCCACAGAATTATTGTCCTCGTCGAGCTCGTTGTCATGAAGGAGCGTCCGCAGATCCTAAGCAGCACCTTCGTCACGTCTGTGAAAAATACGATGCTACTCTGATTGCGTGCACCTAGCCCCTCCTAGGGACACCTCTCGGAACACTAGATATCCTGTTTGCAGCTGAACTCGGACGTGGAATCCTGCCTGTTGAACTGGTGACGCTCTCAGTTGCACTAGTCGAGTGCGTTCGCGTCGTAGTTGAAACACCTGTCAATCGAGAAGGCGGATGCGATTCCAATGAGACAAGACTTCGCAATATAAAATTTGCGCGATGTACCTGCACCTCTAGGTATACCCCTTCCACCACTGCGTGCTGCCATAGCAGCAGCACTCGCCTTCGTGCCCCTAACGCCACGCACACCACTGCTGATGCTTGCGCCTGGCCCACGCCCTCGCGGTGCCGGCTTGTTACCAGTAGCGGCGACAGTAGCAGCAGCAGCATCCTTCCGGGCTCGTTCCTCCTTCTCACGTTGAGCTGTCTCTTCGGCTTCACGACGACGACGCTCTTCCTCCTCCCTGCGTGCGGCCTCTGCGCGTTCATGTTCAATCCTCGCTCGCTCGATGGCCTCTGCGCGTTCCCGGGCTACAGCGTCCTCATCCTGAGATAGAATAAAAATGAGATTCATATTCATTCCTATTTCCAGAAGAGCAGAACCCTATACTTACAGCCTCTGCACCCTCCCATTGTTCGTCAAATATAAGTCGAGTAACCCCCTCCGATTTGGAGAGCATATTTGCGTACTTGTCTAGCAGCCCGTCCGTCTGAACCAGCTGTTCTGCCACTTGCTAAATTTACAGTGTCGCAACTCCAGTAAGTGGCAGAGAGTAAACCATCTACACGCATCCATACCTCCGTAGCACTTTTGGCAATACTCAATGCATCGTTGAGCACCGAAAACGACGAGTTGAGCTTTTTCAGTATAAATAAGTCACGCTGAAGCTTCTCCTCGCGGGCCTTGGCTGCAACGGCTCGTCCTGAGACTGCTGTATTGGCAACATCTTCTTCCATGTTTGCGGTCGCGCCAGTACCATCGTCGTACTCGTCAACCTCGGCAATAACACTCTGGTCGGATGAGAAGGGGTGCGAAGGCGCGGGCTGTGGTGCGAGCAAGCTAAACCGGGGGCCATCACGGGTGAAGGGCTTGTCAGAGAGTGAGAGCTCCGAAAGTGAGAGATCGGCACCGCCTGGCCCCGTGTCTTGAAGGTGGAAAGAGTCATCAACGGGATCGGGGGACGGGAAGGACTCTGAAAGTATGCGAGATCCAATGTCGTCTACCACAGGAAGCGACGACGACGGTGTCGACAGTGACCATGAAGTCATTTGATTGTATGTATGTAGCGGGAATCCATTGTCCGCCTGAGCCTCTGGGCTGATTACGCTTGTTGCAACTTCCCTTCAGTACTCTATCCTTCAAATTTTTGGGGGCGCCTATGGGAGACTATCATACTCTATGTTGACTCCATCGACATCAGATTTTCCGTTAACACGACTGTCCAGGCGTCGGTGCTGTGGGTGACACGAAAATGGTCGGAGGTTGTCGATGGTACCTTCAGACAGTTCTTGAGTGTCATTGAACTCAAATTCCTCCTCCCTCAGAATCGAACGATCATGGTTTGAGCCTAGCGCAGGTATATATACAGCCGAACTGCAACAATATATTCGATCAAAAATGCGTCCAACACATGCGGGCCCAGATCGCCATAATGTCCCCAATGGGCAACCACCACTAGTTTTTATCGTCGAATTTCGCGCTCGAGGTTGATTGCGTCGGTGGAGATGGTCTTGCAAACAGCGTGCTATGATGCATGGAGTGCGTGAGCGAGCATGACCTCCGGAACTAAAATATGAAGAGCAGGAAGAGATCAGCGTGGCACCGACCTGACCCCCAGTTGATTTGAGCGCGTCAAGACAGGCCACCAGCACGAATATACAAGATGCAGACCATATAACAAGGGGAAGCACTACCTTGTAGAGCTAAACGGAATGTGAGTCCCTTTGGCGATGGGCGACCGAACGTCAGCTTCAGAGGGCAAGTGGCTCTGGTGCGGCACTTGCGACCCCTGTACCAAACCAAACGATGCGCACACATCCAAGTCATCTGATGTCTTGACTTTCGTTGGTCCGTCTCTTGAGGCGCCTTTGGATGAGTTGCAAGCAGTCTGACTCGTGACAATCAAGATTGGCGAAACTGCGGAGTCAACGTATTTGGGACTCGCCACCTCTGCGATATCAGAGATGGAAGATGTCATGACACAAGATTCATGGAGGCAACCAGGGGGACAATACACTCTGAAAGTGCTTGATCCGCTCCCATCTCCTCGTCGGACTACCTGGATGTGCGACATACTTTCTGTCCTTCGTGGAGAGGCGGTATGGCAATATTCCAGCGGCTGTTCCGCAAGAAAATCATCAGATCTTGACCGCTCACACATCTTCGCACCCCTTCCACCTGCATTTCGTAATGACGGACTTGATGACGGTGTGGTTGAGAACGTCACATTTGCTTCGACTCTGCAAGATGGAAGAACAGGCAACGACAGACTTGGAGTGAGCTGTGATGGCCTCCCGCGATCCATTCTTACGCTTGGGCTTTGGGTGTAGTTGGCATCTTTCAGACTGCGTGCAGGAGTCTTAAACGACGTAGCAGATAAAGAAGCTGGTTTTGTCCCGGGACGGACTTTAACTTTGGTAGGGTCGAACTCGGGCGGGTTAGGGAGCCAAATACGAGGGTCGATTTTCTTCGCAATGAGGATGTCGTCAAATGCCCGATATACCACTCCCCGAGACGCTGCAGTCCTATTTCGTGGAGACTTTGTCCTCGGAATGCATTCATCCTCACTGGAGTCCTGGGAGGAGGCGGCCATGCCGTGCGGCTGATGCTCTGACATTCTGTCGTTTCCTCGGTTCCCCATCAGGAAAAACGGAGACTCTTCGGCGTGATTTAAACATGGTGAATCCCTATCAAAAGTTATCCTGCGAATGTTCCGCCCAGTATGATGCAGTGGGTCATCAAGTTCAAGCAATGACACGTGCCCGGTGACCTCTGTCGGCGGAGAAGATGGTGCCGTGGAGATTGAACTGTCCCTCAACATTCTATGCAGCCTGTGGGTGGGCGAGGGGGGCAGTGAAGGTACTCCACACCTCTGCGTAGCGGAAAGAATCTTCTTGGGTTTCGTGTCGGGCGCCAACAACAAAGACGCCTCTGATGACATTGGTGACGGGAGAGTCTCCTCATTGGAAGGCGGTTTCGTTTTTTCGCGTTTCTTTCTGCTTCTGTCTGAAGCAGAGGGTACTGCCATGACTTCGCCCCTTTCCAGAGCGGCTTGGAACACTCGTTCGGCCTCCTCTCTGGTTGAAAACCCCTGGTAGACTGGATGTTCGACACCCCTGACTTTCCATGAAGCCTCAGGCCTACGATATTTCGTCACATCGAACAAAGTGCCCATCAGTTTCGACGCCTTTATTTACATAACAGTGAAAGGGGAGCTTGATACTAACCAATTGTCATACACGCCAGGCTCCGTGCCCACTGTTACAGCGTAAAACTTGGCCATGTTACAGGAGTTCTATGGAGGGTTTATCCAGGCAAGCAGACGTGGACAGGAGAAATGAACTTCGCGTCTCTCGCTTGAAACGGGTCGCGTCTAATTGGTAAGTCACGGGTTCAAATTCAAACGCAACTCCATTGGCTGCCGCACTTCGAATCAAGCATTCGATGGCTTGCATGAAAGAAAACAATGTATTATGGGTAGCGATAGCTAGTATTCCAAAAGCCCTCAACGGCTCTACACGTGCAATGTAAATGACGATGGATCAGACAGCAATGTAGCCCCCACGACTGGATCGCCGTGGCCGGATATTCGAGCATAAGTGGTTTAGCACATCTTGCAGCATGTAAGGAACTTCTCTCCAGAAATCTCGGTGTCTGTTCGCCCTCAAAATAAGCATACATATCAATCCTACCAACAACGGAACTCACGGAATTAGATCCAAGCCACGGGCACCATAAGTAGAGTAATTGTAATACGCGCCGAGAGCAAAGTATGCGCAAAAAGCCAGCAGGAGCCTACCCGCGCGGTCCAGAGTGAGTGCAACAGTATGTACAATAGATAGGAAGCGCACATCAAGAAGAAGAACCCGAGCCCACTTCCTACATGCTCTATGGGCACATCGTCTGGCTTTCCCCCACTCCCATCTCCACCCTTCTTGTCGTCCTCTTGTGGTGGAGGGACTTGTTGAGCTTTGCATGCGGACGGCGAGCTCCACTCCACGGTTGCTTGCCCATCCACATACGCAGAAAATGTGGGAGGTTGTGCGCTCTCTGCGCATGTAAGATTAATCTTCAGGAGCTGAGTTGCCGAGTTTGAAGAAGAGCTAGGGTAGGAGAGTCCGTGTAATATTATAGACAGACCCTGTGGTGCTTGAAGAAATAATATTAGCCGCAATCCTGTCAGAGCAAGCCGGAATTGACCAACATGACAGAGCAGCAACCTCTGGGGAGAGGGAGGAAACATGTGCGACGGGTATGACGGCGGTTATACGGTCGGTGTCCTCGCCGCCCTTCCTATTCGTTTTGGTGAGACAGGCAACTGTACCAGACGAACACTATGCCCTCCTAGATTAGTCGCCTTGTCATGTAAGAAACGTCTCCTGGCGCACACCTGGTCCTCACTCAATCTCCCCACCACCGGCTCCAGCTCCGCACACAAATCAAATCTCAGCTCGTCGACGAACTTGCTCGGTGGTGAATCTCTTTCCCGCGTCAAGACTTGTACTCCTTTTAGACTCGTCAGATCGTACTGTGTGCCGTCGAGCGTTGGCTGACAGTTAAACGGCGAGCTAGAATCTTGTGCGGCGACCCCAAAGAGCGCAGAAAGTAGAAGTACGGCTGAGAAGATATGAGCAGGCGATAGAAGTGTGGTGCATCTCGGTACTACTGTCATGTCGGCGGCGAGCAGAGGGTCTGGCGTATACTTGATGGTCGACCATTACATAATACAGGAGAGTCTTGCCATCGTCTGTGGACTCAGACACAAGATCATAGTATCAGCCATGACAAGCCTCGATGATCTCAAGAATCTTATATACCACGAGAGACAACAGGAGGGATCAATGCTTTGCGCACAACATGCGCTGAACTCTCTTCTCCGTAAGTCGTGCATTTTTCGTGTCCATGGCCATAATATCAACGCGTTAATACTACTCTGGCGCCGTCCAGAAGGAAACTATGTTCGTAGCAAATTGGTGCAGTTAACAGGATTTGTCTCAACCTTCACAATCTAGTTCACTGCGCCTGATCTATCCGATCTAGCCCATAACCTGGATCTTGCTGAGCAGAGCTACAACGACAGATCTCGAGGCGGAGCCAGCACGAACATGGACGATACAGGTATCGTTAGGTCCAATCCAACTGTATCGTCACAGCGTTCAACTATAGCTTCAGGATTTTTCTCGGTACAGGTTCTAGAAAGCGCACTGAACTTGTGGGGCTTGAGGTCAGACCTATCTCAAATCATTCCCCCAACCTGACCATCCATAACAGTTTGGTGCGGTGGCGCTCAGAGGCCATGCGGCCACATCAGAGCAAACCACAGTGAGTGCTCTTACTTTGTCCTGAATAGTCAACCTCAATGAGGGATGGGTTTTCAGTCTGCAGCTAGCCTTCATACTCAACCAAAATCAGCATTGGTGCACACTTCGTCGCTTCGGACTGGCAGTCGAAGGCGGCCACTGGTTCAATCTAGACTCGAATGAACCACGGCCTCGATGGATCGGCAAGACATACCTCGACATCTTCCTCCAGCAGGCAGAACAAGATGGTGAGCTATTGGCTTCAACTATTGGGTGGAAGGTGCACCTCACGCACATTAGGTTATTCCGTGTTTGTAGTGACACCCACTAATGTGGGTACCGATCTCCCTCGTACCCGGGCAGACGAGGTCGCAGCGTCCATTCCAGAACCATCATCCGCCCAGCCCTCATCATCTTCTGCCCCACAAAAGGCCTCCGTTGATGTTGATATGGAAGATGAAGATATGGATCTGCAAGCTGCATTGCAGGCATCGCTTGCACATCCCACATTTAGCACTTCCCAGGCTTTGCCAAGACATGGCGCTTACTCTCCACCTCATATTTCAGCCAATCGTGAATTTCCTGCTATCCACAACGACCGGGGATTGGCTACGTCATCCCATAGTCGGATCCATCCTAGCGGATCAACGATCCCGCCAAACCAGGACCCATACAGACAAGCAGATGTCGACCCCGTAACTGCCTCCATACAAAGGAATCGTATTATCATGGAGAGGATGCGTAGAGAACAAGAAATGGCTTTTCAAGAGCAATATGAAGAGGAAGTGTCGGGCCTCGGTGTACCTCGTCCGCCTGGACACTATGAAGCATCTGAGGAAGATGACGATGAAGAGGGGCATATGCGCAGGGCTATAGAAGCATCTCTCGCGAGACAGCAACACGATGAACACGTCTTGGATGATGATGACGATGACGATGACGATGACTACCAACCAACTCCACCCGCTGAGCCAGCACTCCGAGTATATGACGACGACGACGAAGCTTTACAGGCAGCACTCAAAGCGTCTTTAGAGACCATGCCTTCTGGATTCACCTTACCACCTAGCCCTGGGCCACACCTCATTGAACGATTCACCAGTCCACCACCAGCAGTCTCTCTATCTGAGCAGGAGGCGGTGGA
Organism: Scleroderma bovista; assembly: GCA_037178675.1. NCBI lineage: Eukaryota > Fungi > Basidiomycota > Agaricomycetes > Boletales > Sclerodermataceae > Scleroderma > Scleroderma bovista. Next base: position 30,594 of record JAYMGJ010000680.1, read on the forward strand.
AACAGCATCTGAAAGCGAGGATGATACCAGCCGCACTGAATCGGATGGACCACGGGAACGGGAACAGGAGCTTAATTTAGAGGAGATTCGTAAGCGTCGCTTGGCGAGATTCGGGGGATGAAGATATGCTCCGTGGTATTTTCCCGTCATATTCATATCCTTTAACCTCCGCTGCATTACTCACTCTTCACCATACATCCATCTTCCTCCTGCAAAATACAAATACAGTAGTCCGATATCCAGAGATTACTCTAAGGATTCCGCAACAAGTTGAGAAAGTCCTTCACTGCTGCCCCTCTCCACCACTACCCATAGCGCTCTTCGTTGTGTCGCTGAAAGGTCCCTGAAAAGTGCACCACGATGAATGAAGTATTCGATAAAATTTTGAAAAGATATACCGTGCGTTTGCTTGTATTGCCGCTCGATGCATCAACCGCCTTCTGAAAATTGGACTTCTCGCTCTGACATGTCAAAAATAAGCACCGCTTCAAAGTACACAATGAAGAGTATACCTCTGGCTGCATCTTTGCAGCCGCGGACTCGTAAAGTTCCTTGGCTTTGTCCTTCATCTGCTCCGAGGTTGACTTCTGGGAGTCGGGCTGCAGAAATGAGCAGAGATAAAGGCAGAGCTTAATCGCGATCATACCTTCACAGTTGCTTGAGCCTTGTCGTATGCAGATTGACGTCCGGTGTCAGTCATTTCGATTAGAGTGAATGCGTGTGTGTGGTGTGTGTGTGCGATATTAACAAGAAACGATGCAGCCAAGTCGGTTTATATATTCTGTTGAGGTGGAGAATGGAGCCGATCTGCTCCCAAGTGACGCGCGGTGACGCCCTCTATGACGCGTTGGGCGGGTCATGAGGGACATGCAAGAATAACCATACAAAAAATAGCCAATTACAAACACGGAATAGTAAGATTATTGCAAGAAACCACTATTAGGAGGGAAGGGTATCTGAACCTGCACCAGCCGATCCCGATCTCGCGTGTCTGTTTTGCCGTCCTCGCGCAAGCCGCAAGTAGCGAGAAAATCGGTTTTGCACACCCCCGGGTGAAAAAGCTTGGCTACTTCGTTGCGATGCACCTGGCTGATCGCTGTGCCGATCACCGGAAATAATTGTCTCCAGTGCATGGAAATCTGTACAACCAGTAGTGGTTTACGGAGGTCCCCGACAGATGACCGTCCAACTCACCTTGTCGGCATATTGGACAAGATCCCGATAATTCCAGCAACCACGGATCGACGCACGTCTGGTGGAACCTATGTTTGCCTTCGCACGGTAGAATTCGCAAATCATCTCCTTCCTCGAAGTCCACGATACAAATCGGACACGTTTCTCGGCCGATGGCTTCCGGCATCACAGCGTCATTCGGATTTAGAGAGGGGTCTGTGTTCCGGTGTCGTGGAGTTGGCGTAGTCTCCCCCACAGGGGCTGGGTCCTCTGCAACCACCCCCTGCTCCTCAGAGGAGTCTCCAACACCACCCGTCACATGTTCTAATTCCACATGATCTGTCTGCCCAATACTCGGAGTTACTGCCGTTTCTGTGTGTAGAGCTTCGACGTCTTTCGGTCGGCGCATATCTGAAGCCTGGTCGCTCGACCCAAATTTGACCACCGGAAACGTATCCAGCATCGCCCGACCCAGCCCCCTTGCCCGACTCTGGCCAGGGTCGCCAGCACCACCATGGGCTGGCATACGCGGTCCGTATCGCTCAGGATGACGGATAGCCCGAATTGCCTATGAACCATGAGCATGGCAAGCACATTCGGATCGTTGAGAAAGTGACGAACCCCAGATATGATCACGAGACAGAACAAGGCTGACACGCAGCCTGTGATAGCATACAGTATAATCCTATAGGGAAGGAATTCATAAAAGGGTAACCATGTTGGAAGGAATGATCTTACATCGCAAGCCCGGTCTTTTGCGAGTTGCTGTGCTCACTTGTAGATGCCGCAGAGCCTCCTGGAGTCGAGGATGCATTGTTAGGAGGCGCTGTGGCATTGAACGCCTGTAATGTCGCAAACAGCAGTCCTGGGGCAATTGGACTTCCAGATGCTATGCTTTTGTTGACTGTTGATGCCGTTTCGTTTAACATGGTTGCGTTGTATGTGCCGTAGTATGTGCCATTGGCCCCGAATTGGGCATATTCATATTGAATGAAGCTGTGGTCTCAGTATTTCAGCCCATGGCCACGAAACAAGACGATCTCGTACTTTGATACCCGCAAAGCCTGTGTTGCAAAGATGTCAAAGACGCGGTCGAAACCATTATCAGGATCTGTATATGCGGGGTTGATAGCACATGAATCCGAGGAAAGAGAATATAACAACTGTGTTCGCCAAGGTAAATCAATCAGGCGTTTTTGTAAGGTGGTGCTATTCTCGGACTCACAGCAGCCTGTGCCCCGCTGTCTCTAGCCAACGTGAAAATATCAAGTTCCTGAGAGGCATTCGTAGAATTCCCGTCGCAAGATATGAAAGCGATCCATGGCGTCGTGGCTACAAACGTCAAGAACAAATCGATTGAGACGGATACTAAGACGACCTGATACATACTGGTCTCATTTCCTGAATTATTCTCGGAGAAGTGTACAAGGACTCCCTGACAAGGTGATACTCTTTCCATCATGAACACAGTATATATGGACAAGCTGCGCACCTGTGATAAACCATTGGTTTCCCCTCCAGCAAGCAGGTAATAAACGTATTCAGTGTCAGATCTGCGGGGTAGGGTCCAGGGTTAGTAAGGATATTTCACCATGGAAAAGGGCACACCCGTTCGAATACCATTGTAAGGTAAGCTTGTTGGTGTCCGTGCCACCAAGGCCTTGGCTGGAGATGTTGGTCGGCTGTGCGGGTGTGTATGCTTGTGCAGGCGAGGACACCACAAGAAGGAAAGCCAAGACGAGAAGGTCCAAGAGGTTCATGGCAGATGTGGAAAAGATGCGATTCATCTGATTCTAAGAGGGTCGCTACGTAGGCTGAAACCAGCCACGAGCAGTGCTGCAGCACGAAACGTTGAGTCCGCACACTAGTCACTTATAGGTGATGGACATCAAATCCTCATCGCCTCATTTATTCACGAAGTGTTTGGCCAGATGACGAAGACCAAATGTACAAGTACACAAGCCTACTAGCACTACCCTTCCCGAACCACCTCCCTCACAGCTTCTGCAAACACATCACAACCTCTTTTCAGGTCTTCCTGCGATATGTTCAGAGGCGGGATAAACCTGATCACCTCGTATATAGATGTAGTGAGAATGAGCACCCCCTTCTCCATACACCGCTTTGCCACGCGGGAAGCAATGCCTTTTGGCGCATGTGGGTTTGCAACAGGGTCCTGCGACGCATATAAAGGAGAGGCGAATTCGACTGAAACCATCAAGCCTTGTCCGCGGATATCAACAATGTACTGGCCGACTTCCGAACCATTCTTGAGGCGTTTGAGAAATGAAATCAACTCTTTCGAACTGAAGAAGATATTCATACGACAACGATTTGTAATTCCAGGAGAACGTACCGTGCGTTGACATTATCCAACACCCTCTCCTCTCTCAACGTGTCTACAACTGCCACCGCAGCTGCACACGAAACCGCGTTCCCCGCATATGTGCCACCCTGTGGAACATGTCAGAGCGCTGAAACAAGGCATAATCACGTAATTCTACCATGGATCCAGGTTTCAGCTTGTCGGTGAGCTCTTTGCGGCTAACGATGCAGCTCAGCGGGAAGCCATTTGCCAATCCCTACGCCACTATATCAGGTTGCCAACTCTACTCAATATCCTAGTGAAGTTTACCTTGGCCAACGTCATGATATCAGGTCGTACGCCACTGTATTCGATGTTGAACATCTTTCCAGTTCGGCCGCATCCACTCTGCACCTCATCGATGATCAAAAGGATCCCGTGTTTATCACAAACGTCACGAAGACCCTGTACGAACGCCGAGGGGGCTGGAACGTAACCACCTTCGCCAAGAACAGGCTCAATAATGATAGCCGCCGTATCATGTGGTGCCGTCTGCTGCTTGAACACCAAATCAAGCTGGTACAGTGCTAGTCGGACAAGCTCGGCTTCGCTAGTATTAGGTGGTACGCCAAGTTGGTGCCAGTAAGGAAAGGGGATAGAAAATACCCCGGGCTGGCATAACGTAGTTGTGGCCAACATTATACGGGATCAAGTGAATGAGTAACGCACGATGAGAGGGAAGAACCCTTCACTGTAGACTGTCTTGCTCTTGGTTACGGCCATCGCGCCATAAGTCCGTCCGTGATATGCACCTGTATGTATTATTATTCATTGGCCGCTCTGCGTGATAATTAACATACCTTGCATACAAATTATGTTTTGTCTTCCAGTAAAGATACGTGCCATCTTGATAGCCGCTTCGACGGCTTCGGAACCGGAATTCCAGAAGTAGAACGAGTCTAGTGATTGGTGTGGCATGATCGTCAGGAGTTTCTCGATGAGACGGATAGTTGGACCATGGAAGGAGATACTGCACTAAGATTCGGGTGCTCTGATGGTACTAATCCTCTGCTATGAAGCGGTACAAAGAATTGCCCACCTGGCAGTGTACTAAGTTCATGCATTGGTCGGCTGCAGCGTTGCTGACCTTTGGGTGACAATGCCCTAGATGACGTGCTTAACGTCGGAGGCGCCTGGCAAGTTGAAGGATCACTAACCCAAATTCGTCACACCGATACCACACGTGAAATCCAGTAACCGCCGCCCGTCATGAAAATGGACATAGGAGCCCTCTCCCTTGGTCATGATGGCTTCGGTCAGTCGACCAATCCCTTTCGTGACATGGCGTTGTCCGAGCGCGAGGTCGTCAGCGGTGGACCCATAACCCCGTGCATTGGTTCTAGTACTAGTAGATAAGGGGGATCCTCGAGTGCAGCTAACAAGGCAAGGAACGTTTTGGGGGAAGCTTGAGACGCTGTAAGACTCGGTGTGTTTTGGTCGACGTACACTTGTGAAGGAGTCCTCGTTATTTGGGAGGCGCCAGCAATCTTGATACCATGTACCTTCAGCCTGGCAAACATGGTGTGTGCGGTTCAGCGGTTGTTATCAGTAGAAGGTGAGATCTTGAGGATCGGTCTTTGGTCTGCCTACATAAGTGAGACTTGGGTAGTTATAGGTAGACAACCTTATAATGCATATTCAAGAGACCTCTTAGTACCACCGTGCCCGACGTCACTGTTGTTGGATCCTTCACACACGGTGGAGGGAAGATTGCGGGAATCCAGATACTACTCGGAATGTATACCATGGGGTCTTGAATGCGATTTGATTCATCTGAAGCAATGATGCCAGTGAAGATAATTCAACCATCATATGCATTCTACCAAACGAAATAGCGGTCGACGGCGTGGTCAAACAAGCTCGATGGCAGCCAGCAGTGCGCATATATATTGTCGTGACGAGATAGCCTTGACAACGAATCATGGTGTGTGGAATTCAAACGCTTAGACTCACTATAACATCATCAAACTCACGAGAGGAGAAAATCACTGCAGTAATGAAGTTAAGCTAGTCTTCCCTTGGAAGACCCAATGAAAAGGAATATAGTCGCTCCTTCAGAAATGAGGAGGAACAGGGAGGAAGTTCCCCTAGGTCTGGGGGATGCTAGTCTCCCAAAGCCCGACTTTAAGTTAGAGGAAGATAGTCGTTCCACTAAAATTAGAGGGGGATGCCGAATTGACCTAATCAACTCCTGGAATATTTACCCGTTGCATCCTAGTAGTGAGCTAATGTCTCTTTCTAGTTCCTAAACATTCCCAGACTTTCGAGAGGAGCCAAAGGCAAGAAAACGTGACACTTGCAGGACTTTGAAGACAGGTTGTTCACATACAAACATCCATTAGTAGACAATGCAGACCCTCAAAAAGTACTCCAGGATGATACGGGAGTGACCGAACTCATGGCGATAATCATTGGATGAATCTGGGCACGGAACAAACAAAAGGGACAGAAAATACAAATGGAGGTCGAAAAAAAGATCAAAGATAAGTAAAAGACGACTTAGCATTAAGTCGGTGTGGTGGTGGGTCTTCGTCGAGGCATCGCCAATTGACAAACGCACACGTCCAGCATGACGTGGAAAGTTAAAGCAACTTTCCTTGTGGTGTAAGGCCATCGAAGCCATTCTTGTCTTTATCATAGGCGAGAGAACCACGTAAGAACACTTGTAGCACAATCCCACGTAGGACCATTCCGTCAAATGCTGAAAGTTTGTTTTTGAAGTAAAAACATTCCTTGGACACCTGGTCATGTTCCGAATCGGATGTCAGTAAAGCGTATAGCACTAAAGTCGACTCAAACCTTAAACTCAGCCTCTGGGTCCCAAATTACGAGATCCGCATCGTGACCAACAGTGATCAAGCCTTTGTTAGCAGATAAACCTGCATGTTCAGCAGTCTTCTGACTCGTCCAGCACATGATCTGACAGATGGTGGCTCCTCTCTTTCTGCCCTCCGTCCACATCAGACTCAGTCCTAGTCCAAGACCATGAATGCCTCCCCACGCCCCTAGAACGTCTCCTTCATCGAGTTTCTTGAGTTTTGCTACACACGGGCTATGATCTGACACCACAAAATCGATTGTGCCATCCATTAAGGCTTGCCAAAGCAGTTCCTTGTTGGTACTGCCACGAATAGGGGGACAACATTTGAACTCAGGGCGGCCGTTTGGAATGGTATCCGCGGAAAGACATAAGTAATGGAAACATGTTTCCACTGTCAGTTTCAGCCCACGAGCCTTGGCAGCACGGATGAGTGGAAGTGCTGAAGACGAGGATAAGTGGACGATATGACAACGTAGAGATGGGTATTTTTCCTGAAGTCGTGTAATGAGAGAGATCGCGCTGGTCTCAAGGCTTTCGGGCCGCGATGTCAGGAATGTCTCATAAAGGGTAGGATTGCTATGAAGTTGTGGAATAGGTGGGTGCGGTGATTCTTCGAGTTCTGCATGGAACAAAAGGACCGTAGACTCGCCCTGACATGGGTTGGTCATTATTTGGACTCTAGGCAGGTATTTTATAATCCTACCTGGAGCTCTTTCATGTGACCATACAGATCGCTCTCGCTCACGCAAGGGAATTCCTGGACACCTGTAAGCGCTCAATTGTTTCATTGTAGGATAAAATACAAACCTCCACACCACTCTCAATCAAAAAACACTTGAAACCTTTGACACCCGCTGCGACCAAAGGTTTAAGGTCTTTCTTCAGACTTCTCGTGAGAACTTGTCTGGATCTTCAAGTGGAACGCCTACCTGGTTACCTGGTATCACCCCACCCCAGAATGCGACGTCTGCCCAGCATTGACCGTCTGCGCTCGCTCGTTTGGCATTGAAATTCTCGAGGGTAGTAGTGGGAGGAATAGAGTTAAGAGGCATGTCTACCACAGTCGTTATCCCTCCAGAAATCGCGGCCCTGGTACCCGTCCAGAAGCCCTCCCAGTCCGTCCGACCAGGTTCATTCAAATGAACATGTGCACTAAAGGTTGCAAAATGGTAACAGGAAGGCTTTGAGTGGAGATGTAATTGGAACTTACTCCACCGCACCAGGAAGCACAAACTTGTCTCCGACGTCGATTACTTGGACGTCTCCTTCTATCGTATGGCCATCAGTGCCTTTCTTGATATTCACGATCTTTCCGCTGTCAATATCAACGGTAATGACGGCAGCTTGCGGGGTATCAGCATCTGGTAACACAACGTTCCGGCTGGATATCTGTCGAAGACGAGGGTGAGGCCCCATGTGAGAACAACGACTTGACGAAGAGGCTGTCCGCAGGACCACTGATAAGGGTGGACGTAAAAAATCAGTTACTCAACTGCCGGTCATTATCATATACTGACCCTCCGACCATTGCCGATTGACGTTGTTTCACCCGCATAGTCCAAGCCCGCAGCTGCGACCACATCAGTTGTGTCGGGTTTCAGGGATATTGGGCGAGCGTACTACATGATGCGCTGCACCCTAGTAGAGCCCAGGCCCCTAACGAATCCTCGTAGATCGTTGTGCACGTGAAAGTCTCAGCGCTCCAGCCAATCCTTGCTACTTTCCTTACTTCGACTACTGATTGGTGGCAACAACGGTTGGCATGTTCCCCGTCCCGCAACAAAATATCCACTAGAAAGAACAAAACAGAATGTCTTCCGGGGATGTTGAGAGACCACCATCTACGGTCGCCCTAGCTGCATCTGCTGCAGCTCTCGACTCTCTACTCTCTCCAAAAGGCCCTCTGCGCACAACGCTCTCACTTCGGGATTCTGTAGCTGATTCAGATTACAACGACGTGGCCCTTGAAGACGACCCCCGATTCTCCACTGTAGCACTATCAGAAGCATCTGAGCGCGCAAGTGTCATATCACTCAAATCTGAGCCGCTAGAAGTCGACGAACGCTCAGACCAGCTCGAACGGCGAACGACCATATCATCGGCACCGTCTCGCCAGGTGTCTTTCCAGCGTCATTTTTCCCATAAGAAATCGGCCTCCAGTGTCACAGCAAGTGATGCTGCGCGAGCAAATATCCTTGCTCGGCTCGGCTCTCAGAAAGCTCTGGACGAGAATGACCTCGATGCACTACGTGTAACAGGGACGGGTCAACAACAACTCCATGAAGAGTTTGTACGACTACACAAAGAACGACGAGCGGAGGCTGCAAAGAGCGAGGAAGATACGATAGACTGGGGTACGGGACTCTCCCCCTTTCAGACACCACACGAAGTCGAACTCACGGCCGATTAGATTTCTGGGGTGCTGTAATATCAGGTATGGCAGCTGGTTGGCACTCCTGTGTTCTATACCCGACAAAACTACAGATTACCAGGGATACGCTGCCCAAAACCCTGAAAAGCTTGCCAAAGCTATAGAAAGAGGAATACCACATACACTTCGGGGGATGATGTGGCAGCTAATGTACGCGTGCTTCCCTGGTCTTACGTTTCACCCCTTTATGGGTTTGGTAGGGCAGCATCTAAGGATATTGAACTTGAGAACACTTATCTCACTCTCTTAAAAGAGACCAGTCCGCATGAGAAATCTATAATCCGAGACCTAGGAAGGTGGGCTGCGCTGCCCCGTGATAACTTGTAGCAGCATTCTAAGATGTGACTTCTCAGAACATTTCCACAGCACGAGTTCTTTACAGATGGCCAGGGTATTGGACAGGAAAACCTGTTCAATGTCCTGAAAGCGTATTCACTGCGAGTGTCTATCCAAACATACCTATTAGCCCCTACTTACACATCACTCAGATATGATTCACAGGTTGGTTATTGTCAAGGGCTCCCGTTTGTTGCCGCTGTATTACTATTGAATGTGAGGACGCTGGTACCATGAGAACACTGTGATGTACTGACGGGAATTTGCAGATGCCAGACGAACAAGCTTTTTGCTTGCTTGTTCGCTTGATGCATTCGTATGATCTCAGAGGCCATTTCCTACCTGAGATGCCCAAACTGCAGCTTCGGCTAGTAAGTCGATAGCCAGTTCGGCGTGCACGTCCACTCATCTCTTCAAGTTTCAGGTATAATGAATGCTAATGAAGGGGACTCATACTAATATCCATGCAGTTTGATAGACTTGTGGAAGAAATGCTCCCAGTGCTTCATGTCCACTTCCTTCGACAGGGAGTTAAATCGAGCATGTTTTGCTCCCAGTGGTTCCTCACACTCTTTGGCTACAGGTGAGTTGACATTTGTTTCTGTTTCCCAGTAGACTAAAATGTGCGTGCCCCAGATTCCCTTTGGAGATCGTGTTCCGAATTTATGATACCTGCCTCGCCAGCGGTATCGAAGCAATTTTTACGTTTAGTATTGGATTATTGCAAAAAAATGAAGATATCCTACTGTCCATGAAATTCGATGAGATCCTGGTCTTCCTAAAACAAAGAGTATTTGATCGGTACAAGGTACGACCTCTTCTATCTCACCAACCTACAGCTCCAGGAACTGTCATGATCGAACGTTTCCATTCAGATTGGCCCACTGAGTGACGGAGGCGAACAAAGTGTTTGCCAATCACAATACAAGGTCGATGAATTCGTCCAGGACGTCGTCTCGCTCAAGATCACTCCATTCATGCTGGATGCGTATGCGAATGAATATCACGACCTGGTGAGGAGACGAGAAGCTCATGCGACTGAGATGGACAACTTGAGGAATACTAACCGTGCACTAACGGCTAAAGTGTGAGGCGAGGAAATGTTCTCCGGGCTGCAGCTTACGTTTGCGCACTCCAGGAAGGAGCTAGATGCCAGCCTCGCGCAACTGAGCACTGAACACGTTGACATTTTGGTGAGCCCAGTCCCGGAGTAATGTATGATATCTGTCGTGACCACCCACAGAACCAGCTAGTGATGGCTCGACTTCGAAATGAGGAAATGGAAGAAGAACTAGTTCGCTACAAATTGCTGTAAGGCTCATCCCATCGACAGGGGGGTGGAAATGGCAGTTGAAGTATGAATTTTATAGGTACGCAGAAGCAATGCATCAGAATGAAGATGCCATGTCTTCGCACCGCCTTTCGAAATCCCACACGGGAAAGAAGAGAGGTAGCGGAAATAGTTGAACTGATGACACATCCTCCAAGCCAATACCACTGATAGTATACTAACTGACGTTGGCCTTACTACTTGACCTCCAAGGAAATTTTTGTTTCGAAGTGGAGAGACCTTATTTGGTGTGAACGCTGTGTGTCAATCGGATCTGAAGTGTTCCGTTACCACTGGAATCTGGGTGGCAAAGGAGATACTAACCTCTTCCTTATTGATGGTGCGCAGTTCGCCTTGCAATGTCACCTTGCCGAGAGCCTCACCGGCAGCAGCCTGCAAGGTCCGTGCAACCACACCCTTGGTTGCAAACCAGTAACGGATTTCATCCGGGACAACTTCGATGGCAGAAATCCGAGGATCGTCTGCGTCGCCCTTGTGGATGCCGTCTTCCAAATCACCAATATAATCAGTGAGACTGTTGAAGTGAGCACCGAGTATCCACGGGCGATGAAATGGAGATACGAACAAAGTCGACCAATACTTATGGATCAGGTCGCTGTCTCGGGAGACCCGAGCTTTTCCGGCATACGAGACCCAGCTTGTTGTCGAGGGGTCAAAGAAAGATACATTAGCATGCGAATCATGCTCGATCTCCTCAAATTTGCCAGACACATTGTTCGCAAGAAATATGAGATCCAGCTGTGACTCATCGGACACTTGATGGTATTATGTTAATTGGAGGACAGGCGGAGGATGGGAGGACAACGCACAGTTTACAGGGTTCATGGCACGAGAATGTATGTTACCCTCGGCATTCCGAGTAACCAGCATTGCAGTCCTTGCCGCCTTGATCACTGTATGCAAATCTGCACACGAAGTGAGCATTCAGAAAGCCACTGGAATCACAAGTTGCTACCCCTGATTTTGTCATCCAAAGTCGAATCTGTTTTTTCCACCTGAGCAGTGACGGGGTCAAGACGAGCACGTTCTGAAGGAGATGGCATGAGTGAGGTAGACTGGAATTTCCAGTTGTGCAGTTTCCTTCGTCATGGGACTTTATACCATGGAAGCGTCAGTGACGTCATTCGGTGGTCAGGAGCTGAACATGATCTGTGCATCCAAGATATCTTTACGCATATTTCTCGTCCCGAATAGCGAAGGATATCGTATCAGCTAACCTTCCCATGCTGGCAAGGATGCAGAATCCACAGCGAGACATATATCGCATTAACGATAGTGTATTCTACAGATACAGTGTTCCATGCCCAGCGATACATATAAGAAGCATGTAGATATTGTGAATATAAATGGTCAATGGGATCATGTTTCTCGAGACGAAGAACTTGATGCTGTTTGTGTTGGCTGAGGACCCATATTCAAACTCGGGAAGTCATCCGCTTCCCAGGTGCCAGGGATGAGTGCGATCGGAAGCAACCAAGTAGCTGTGAGAACAACGCCATAACCTGCTATTCATCAGCGATGCCGGTATATGTCTAGAGACGGAAGGTACAAGAACCTTTGTCAAACGACTTGACTGCAGACCAACTCCACGCAATAAATCCTCCAACGTAACCCAAATAGGGCACTAGCCCACGGAGAATGGCCATAGCTGGACGCATTTGTGGGGGTAGCAAGGGCATCGGGATGTGGTCCATAAGCCACTTGAGCGCGGCCGTTATCATCGCAGCACGCTTGGCGGCTTCCAATTGCTTGTTGTTCAAAACGTCTAGGACGCAGGGAGGAAGATATCTGAAAAATAAAGATGGGTATTATGGCACCAATTTGAACTGAATTGCACCCACATTTTAAACCCCCACCACATAGTCTGTACAGATATCTTGGTGAGTGACGGAACCCAGACACGATACTCCCTCTCAGGGAGCTGTCCGTTCTTTGACAGGGGGCTCTTCCAGGGCTCATCGGGAGGGATAAATGGCTCGGAGTCGGCCACATTACAGGACTCCTCCTTCCCTTTGCATCCTTCCGGGGATTCGTTCGCTCCCATCAGGATTTGCTCGATGGATTCAGTTGGGAGGGGAACGAAGCGGGCCTGCGGCGTTCGTATCTCGTCACCGTCTTCATACACAGAAACAATTTCAGAGCAAGCGATCTCCACCTCCGAGGTATCATCGGGCTCCAGGGGACCATATATCATCACGGAGTTGTTATCATCGACACAGTCCAACACGGTGCTGGTGCTTTCTATTGGTGATGTCAGGTCTTCTTGCCTTTTGCCGCGAGGTGAACGCAACAAGTCCAATGCAGACAAAATAGATTGGCGATTAGGCTCAATTGTCCGATTGGCAGCTCTGGGTGAAAGAAACCCCAATAGCTTCCACTCATTTACAACTGTAGTTGGAGACATGGGAGGGGATCCAGGCAATTCTATCTCTGCGGGCAAAACTGGGGACTTGGGTCGAATGGGGGATGTAAAAGGGGATGGAAAGGGTGGTAGAGTAGGCATCATGGCATGGATCTTCTGTGCGATTGTGGCCGGCACAGTGGCCACTTCCTCGTCCATGCCATCTTTCGTCTCGCTTGCAGACGCCGATGGAGAAGGATCAACTGATATTGGACTCTGTGAAGATCCTTGATCAGGATCGTTGCTACTGATCCTCGGCGGAAATTGCACACTTGCATCTCTCCACGATCTAAGAATTCGGTTGGTTGCGAATGTTTTCTGCTTGGGCAACCTCGGAGGCATCGATGGGGAAGGCCCTGCAGGGACACCATTGTCATCAGCGTTCACAGAACGATATGGACACTGTCCCTCGTTGTTTGGGGACTGCATTAGGTTGGAGGAAGAAAGTGACATGCTGCAGCAGCGACCACGACGCAGTTGAGTGGAATTACCAATATAACTTAGGCTGCTACTACAGGCACAACTTAGTACTATTCGGTACTGATCCCAAGCCAAGCCGAGAGACAGGTGTCCATACTGCTGTCCTCGTCTCCCCAGGTAGGCAGGCCAAACTTGATTCCAAAGACCCTTCATCTACTCATTTAGCTTTCAATTCGACCGACAGCAAGATGAGAAATCTGCTTCAACGATGCCTATCATTCGGGTGATTGGAATTCTGATTGATCACGGACTTGGAGCTGCCTCTTTTGAGGGTGACAGTGTTCGCACTGGGTGGGTGTAAGGTGGGTGGCCTAATGGCAACCTTTAGGTTGGTCACGAAATTCACGGAATAATGTCCCCGTGTTCCTTGGGTATAAAAGCTGCACAGTCCGATCACGCTCCACAATATGCTCTTCCTCACACTCGCTCTTTCAGCTGTCGCAGTTTCATCTGCGTATGCGGGGACAGCTGCTAGCCAGACGACATCCATTACATCATCTACGTCCTATGGTCCTCCTCCAACTTGTACTTCAACAACGGTCACGGCAACCGTGAATGCCCCCACTGCGACCCCCACGAAAGCAGTTGGCCGACTTCCGGCGCTTGGGTACCGTTGACATCACCCTGATGACATACATTATTGACTAACTGCGTGCAAGCTGGAACACTTGGAATGCGTTTCATTGCGGTACGGTTTCCTTCTGGTGCACAAATATAGCTCTGGTTAAGACCTCTTTTTCAGACATCACCGCGGACTTGGTCGTTGGTGCAGCCAATGATTTCAAGAGACTAGGACTTGCTAACGCTGGTTATCAATACGTGAATATCGATGTAAGTTTATGTGACTCTTTCCACCACGGGCTCATTTCCTGGTCACCTAGGACTGTTGGGCTCAGCGTAATCGTGATAATTCGACTCTGCGAATCGTTCCCGACCCCCAGAAGTTTCCAGACGGCATCAGCGGTGTCGCCAACCAAGTTCACACCTTGGGATTGAAACTCGGCATTTATAGGTGCGCCTTGTTTCAACTTCACCGCGCCAAGGAAATAAACTGCCGTTCTTGGTAGTGATGCCGGTACCAAGACTTGCGCTGGGTACCCTGGTTCTCTTGGTTATGAGGACATTGATGCTGCGACTTTCACCGAATGGGGGGTTGATTGTAAGCAATATTTCATGGTTAACGGCTCTTCTGCAAGTCTAATGTCACTTTACCAGATTTGAAATATGGTTAGCTTGGCTGGCTGAGTACCAGGTGTTGAGAGTTGTTCACATATTCTCTTCAGACAACTGCTATGTACCAGCTAATTGGACCGATTCTTGCGTAAGCCTCGAAGTTACAAATGTTGGTTTCGGTTGTTCTTAGTCACTGGCTAGACCCCTCCTGGCGGAGACTGGTAGTGAGTGTCGCAGAATGCGTCCATATGTTGGGTGTATGACACAATACTACACAATAGTGATTCAAACTCGGCGATTAGATATCGCCGAATGACGTGAGTAGACCACTTCCACCGGCGATATATTTCCTAGTTTTCTATTACAGAGCTGCACTGGATGTTCAAAAGACCCCGGTGCAGTACAGCTTATGTATCTGGGGCAACGCCCATGTCTGGGAGTGGGGTTCGAAAGTGGTGCGTAACAGTGCATCTTTACAATGCGTCTAGAAAGCCGTTTGCTCATGATTTGGCTAGGGACATTCGTGGAGAGTTACTGGTGATATCAGGCAGGCCTTTCCTATCAAATTCTCCAGGCGAAACTAATATCCCTTAAGTCCAGATTGGTCTTCCGTAGTTTCGATCATCACAGCCAACGTAGCAATTCTGGATTATGTCGATTTCTACTCTCATAACGATATGGACATGATGGAAATCGGAAACGGCAACCTTACTATTCAAGAGCAGCGTACGCATTTTGCCGTGTGGGCGTTCATGAAGAGTCCGATCTTGCTTGGCACGACTGTAAGGCAGAGTTGCAGTCCATATCCTGCTTAACCTGACCGTTTAATCTCCTACAGTTGACCAACCTGTCAACTGACCAGCTTTCCATAATTTCTAATCCCGCATTACTTGCGTTCCATCAAGACGACGAGAATGGTGCCCCAGCTAAGCCATTTCAAGCCACCTCGACGACTTCCACGACCACTCCTCCCGAGTACTACGCAGGGAAGTCGAAGAAGGGTATTCACGTTTTCATTATCAACACTTTTGACAGCATTGCTACGAAGACGTTTGATTATGCCAACGTTCCTTGCTTAGGAGAGCCACCCTACGCCGTCACGGATATGTGGACGGGGGCTATAGCAGTTCAATCTGCCAACTCAGCTTCTTTTTCTGTGAGCGTGGACGCGCATGATACCAAGGCATTCTTAATCACTTCTGTCGACGTTTGAAACATGGAGTTCATTGGATGTACAATGTATAGGCATTCCAGTAAAATTAAGAAGCAAATTGAGGGGACGCCCACAAATAAATCGTTATGTCAATGTTGAATCAATGTAGCGGGCGGTCGCCGCAATTCGGAAGTTGAAGGGTATGACAGTATGCCTATATGAACTTGTCATTGACGACCGAGTTTGAAGGCCAGTTAGACCGCTTACTCGTAATGTATTTGAACGTCATGTCCTTCCATGATAAGGATGTCACCCTTCGATGGTGGGGCATTAAGCGGAAGTCTTGTTGATACTGGCATGCTTACATGACGAAGGATCAATGACATGGCCAATTGTTTCTGTTGAGGAAACTCCAGAGAGGTATGAGAGCGGAAATGCATTAATGCAGCCGAACCTAAAGAAAGTGAGGCAACGATTGGCCCTAGGCCTTTCTCGCTATCGCTATGGAACTGAACCATAGATCAGTGACCTGTAGTTCAGATCGATCAGTGAGAGCACCACTTACGGACATCTTCTGACGTTCCAAGTAGGCAGCGCTGAGGACCTCATTGAACGGTTCATTCAGCTGTAAGCATAAATATGCTCTTTCCTTGATCAAGTCCAATGCTTTTCGGACACAAGCCGGGGCTTCTGTGAAGGGTACAGTGTTTTCTGTTCCACCAACATACTTGACAGTCGATCAATTTCTCGGAAGTTGGAACACAAGCAGTGATGCGAGTACCTGATATGGCTCTCCCGCTATGTCAAGTGTTCAGTGACGACAAGAGTTTCTATGGGCTGTCAACTCACAGTTTTGCGAGAAGTAATTCGTCAATAATGTTCCCCGCACTACAACGCGTGTTCAGATGAAAACTACCAGACTTGTTGAAATGGCCATACCTCTATGCTGAAGGGATGTTAGCTAATTTGACAACGATGAGCCGAGAAGTCATACCGTCTTCAGAGGATAACGCCGAAGTTTCAGTTCCCCGGAGAACGCCTGCTTTTGGTAGTCCTCAAATACCATGTTTGCTTCTCCATTTGACAGAGGTGTACCCAGAATGAGGTGTATTTTACCCCTATATAAGCTTGAGGAGGGAT
The DNA here is from genome assembly GCA_037178675.1 of Scleroderma bovista. Lineage (NCBI taxonomy): Eukaryota > Fungi > Basidiomycota > Agaricomycetes > Boletales > Sclerodermataceae > Scleroderma > Scleroderma bovista. Next base: position 47,418 of record JAYMGJ010000680.1, read on the forward strand.
GGGGTGGTATCAGGGAGCCACATACCAGCAATTAGGCAGTACGAACGTAAGTCGATTAGTGAACCCTCTGCCTTTACCCAAGTCAATTGGCTTGGGGCGGCAGGCAAAGATGCCTATCGCACCAGGGTTGAGAAAGATGCGAGCATAGAAAATGCTGTTACGCACCTGAATTCCTGTTTATCCGACTGTGCAGGAACTCGGATGGAAGTCGCTGGTTCCAAAATTCGTTGGCTATACGGATTCTTGCACCGATGACATGACGATCCTAAATTGGTTCAGTATCCTTACCCTTGCCACATTTACTAACTCACATGACAATTGACACACTCCCAACATTCCCATTTGTACCTGCTCGAAAGTCGACCACATCGAGTGCAATGCCAACCTCGACAACGGTTAGGTGCCGCGAGTTGTCCTGCCGGCTGCAGGGTAATCGTAGGCTTCACCCGAGGCAGGTTCTCGAATGCATGGGGGAGCAATTTCAAAAACTCTTCACGATATGCAAGCTCCTGAGGTTCTTTGCCATCCGAAATCCAAAACTCGGTACAAGTGGGATTCAAGCACATCCCGTTTTGCTTGTAAACAAAGGGGCTCCTCTTGAAACACTGTTTACACTCAAAATCGGATTCTTTTGCCTTGGTTGAACAATCAAGTGACGCAATACCCTCCGATGTACAATGCGACGACTGTGGCATTTTCTCTAGTTCTTGAGGACCCATCCACCAGGGAATGCCCTGACCCTTGCACCACTGAAAAGCGAACTTCCAGCGAACTATGCGGCTTGATTCGCCAGCGGGCTGATATTCAGCTGGAATACTCTTAGATATTGCAAACATCTTGATGGCGAACTTACCCCATGCATGGGATATCCAATATATCCCAAGTACAACATATGTATAACCAGGTACCGAGAGGTCATACGGGAATAGCGCATACTTGTCGTCGGCAAGCAAAACCAGGGGTCGTTTTTCCTTATAGTTCTTTAGCAATGCGCGTACTGATTTGTCTGTCGCGGTTTGATCCTGGGCTGACTGGAGCCGACGTCCGGTCGTTGAGTCCAAAAGGCTTTCGGCTTTCCCTCCCCTATCACGGACATCAACCTGTATTCCCAAGGACGACAAGATGCCCACCCATGCGAGATGATCAGCTTTCCTCCATGATGGAAAATGTCTCGACTGGAAAAATGAGCCTACGTTTATCTTGGCCCAGAAGAGGAGAATTACCTTGCAGAAAATGCCCCAAGAAGGTATCCCTTTACAATATCCTTCCTGGAATAGACCCCACTGTGATAGCTGCGGAAATAATCCAGGGTCTCGCAAATTTCCTGGCGGGACTTTGGAAAATCAATTGTTACTCGTAATTTTCGTTAAAAAAAAAAATACCTTAGCCCAAATATGTGGTGTCAAAGGTAATCGAGGTTTTGAGGCAGTATCCGCGTGCACGACCATTCTATCTGGGCTTGTAGCATCCTCTATGGCTATCTCCCCATCCTCGGAATCCAAATCCAAGTCTTCGACCCACTCAGATGGGTCGTCATAACACTCAGCAAACAGAGTTTCCAGGGTATTTTTTGTGGGGGACTGAGCCACACCCTCGAAAGATTTGATTCCGCATTTGGAGTGTTTTGAAGATCCAGTGTAGCTCATTACAAGTTTTCGTGGCACAGGTTGCACGTCCTTGGCGGTAATGAGATATGAAACTGACACCTGTGGAGATGTCAGGTTTGACTCGGGGATGCCTGTTGATGTCTCAAAGTCCAATAGACCTCGTTGGCGTGATGTGGGTTGTTCGGACTCCCCACTTACTGGAAAAACCAAAGGGAGCGGGAAATACTGGGGTCGAGTGGAAACTACAGGATCATTGATAAAAGATGCACCGTCTCGTTGTTGGTTGGTAAGGTTTGCATTGGTGGAGTTGACCATGCCACCAGCAGGACCTATGCGCGGAGCCATCCCGCTGTTCGTAATGAACACACCATCCTGATGGCAAGTAGCTAGACCTCGACGTGGCCTCCTGGCCGCCCGTGGATTATGTAACTGATTTTCCCGATTCGGCAGGAGCTACTTACTAGCTGTTCGCGCTGCCTCGATTCCTATACTGTGAACTCAGTGACTTGGATTTAAGTGCATCAAAATGACTGCTCTCTGGGTTAATGTCATCATGGTGACATTCTGTCCCCCGTTCCTTTTCGTGTGCGGCAGGAGTCAACATTTTCCCCGCCTCTTGGGGGCTTGAAACAGAATATTCCGCCACTGGCTGCACAGGAGCACCTGCCTGTAGTCTGACTAAATTACTTGGAGATATTTCTTCCTGATGGGCTTCAGAGGGTGAAACGATCAGGGATTTCTGATGGCTATATCCGCGTTTCTTAACTTCGTTTCGTTTTGTGTGGGTCATTGAAGAGCCATTGCCAGTTGACCCACGAATACCGGTGGTGAGAATTATACGCTCATTTTCTGGAAGTTAGATAAATGGCATTCATCCTTAAAACTAAACAACGGACGGACGTATGCGACGAATCTGGGCATTCGCGGACTCTAAACAATTCCTGTGATTGTTTTCAAAGGCTCAGTTCTAGAATGGGCGCGATGGGCACGACCACGTCTCCCCGTGCATTTCCGGTATTCCTAGGCGCAAACCGCGTGTCTACGGCAAATCTGTAGAGCTTCCAGGCCTTGCTTCCCGACTTTGGTAAGGGTCTCAATGGTTTTACCGACCGTGCATTCCAGACAGTAAAAATCGAAGGCGCGGTGAAGTTTATCACCACAATCCAATAATTCAAGGTCATCCGCTTCAGCAGGGCTGATCCCAGCGGCGTTAGCAGATCCATGTTTTGGCTGCAGGGACTGCCTGCAACAGGAGTAGTAGCAAGGTCAGACTCGGACGTGTCAGATATGTACGTACTTGGTCATTCTTTTGCATGCCTTGGACAAAGTCATCGACTGTCCGCATCCTTTCCATACAATGAAAGAGGTCCGGAGAGGTTACTGCAAAAGACAGTCATCCTCAGCAGAGCTCGGGAGAATCATGTCTCCATGAATGGCTCCTGGCTCGCTGACTCCCTAGGTTGCAAGGGTCGATTCCGTTGTACATTGTTAAAAATCGGTTTTACGCGCTAATCAAGTTGCCAAAAATCTAGTGGCCAACCTGAACGAGCTATGGCACCAGTAGCGATGCTGTATAAGAAATGTAATATATAGCTTGGGACAGAGTATCGAAGTGTATTTATTTCGAGCCAAGAGCATGCTGCAAAGCCTCATACACATCAGCTTCTATCCGAGCTTCCATCTTTTCTTCCTCTGAGCCGTTCCCAGCAGCAACTTTCAGTGCCTCGTGGAGGTTCGCCCGGACCGCCTGTAAATGATGACATGTAAATCCAAATCCAAATGCAGAAGGACGTGCAACATTCATACCTCTGGAGAAAACGATTCGAGGGGAGCAGCTTCGACGGCGTTAATGGTGAGCTTGTTTCCGGGATGTACATTAGCAAAGCCACCCGACACTAAGGCCAATGAGAACATTGAACATATCCTCTGAGTTCAAATGACACTGACCGAACCACTTCTTTGAGACATTGCCAGAGTCAATGACCTCGACGACACCAGGGCGGATAGGTTCGATGGAAGGGACGTGGTTTGCGAGGATACCCATATCACCTGTAGCTGCTGAGACGTTCACCTGGACAACATCAGTTGAGGTGAAGATGGACTAAACGACAAGATGAGTGCAAAGGCAATATAATTTTGTACAGTCCGACGCACCTGGTGAGGGAGGACAAGGGAGAGGTTGATTTTACCAGCAGCCTCAGCATAACCTCGTTGCTGCTGGTGGAATACTGAAGGCGTGCGTCGGGCAGCACAAGACAGCAAGCGCAACACGGTCATGTCGAGAAGTATTTTGTACAAGACTTGGAAACCTGCAACGACTCGATGATCGGATAAAGCCGGGTTTCACGATCACAGTTGTTTACTTATTTAGCAACCAACACCTCGACAGTCTGCTCAGTTCGTTTGACCCCACTGTACAGATCACACAACAAGTTTCGCGTTATGTTTTATTGTCTAAACATTGTATGTTATTTACACGGGCAAAAGAACTACGTAGGCAGAGCTAGACCGTATATCCACCATCCATTTCGATTGATGCCTTGAGTTCAACAAAATCCGTTGACATATCGGCTTCACTAATCTGGCCTGTAGAGACCTGCAATGCATTCCCCCTAATACTTATCTTGTATTAAAATATGTTTGGATCTGGCACATGTTCATCGATTCAATTCATGAAAAATGGCTCACTAGCATGCCGCTCAATGGTGAGGACTGACACGACCTTGTGACTGATCAAGTTGAGTCGTTACAGTGGGCAAGGAAGTGTGGCAATGGAGAGCTGAAAATGAGAAGAGAGCCGAAGTTCAGATTGAATTTAAGAACCTCATTGTTCGTAGACCACCCACTCTGGTCCAGAACTCCGCGTTATGCTTATTGCCTATCATATGAGAGCGTTATTTACACACATGCGGAGTATCTAGTCTAGTAACTCATGTGGTCGTCACTCGCATTACCTATAAATAATGGAATATTTCGATGCGAACAAGTTCTTAAGGCCTTATTCAACAGAATCCATTGACATGATGTGGATTGCAGTCATCTGGCAGAAGTTCACGAACATGCAAGGCGCCACGCTCACTAGCCAGCAACATTAATAACAGAGCCGAATTTACGAATGGGAACTCACACGTCATCGATGGTTCTCAGTAGGTCATAACTGATCTCCTGGTTCACTACCGAATCAAACTTGTAGCCCGGGTGTGACCGTACAAAGTTCCGCATCCAGGTTGCCGGTGTTTGCAGAGTGCCTGTGTGAATATTAGTAGGCATCGATTGCATCCACCAAGCAAGTACACACCATTGGCACGGCAGCGGATGAGGTTAAGATATTTATCTATTTGCTGCTTTTCGTGTGGAGTTGCCTCCAGAGTCGCAAGATAGGCGTCTATGAGCCCCAGCAGCCCTGGGACGTTAGAGTCCTAGAGCATGTGAGACCCTTGCTTCGGTAGTGACAAGTCGCATACCTTTCCACAGAAAATTTCTTGGATAGACATCTCCTCGTATTCATCTTCGACAGGGACATCTTCAAGAACGGAAGGGCGTGTGAGCGGAGGAAAGCAGTTTCTCATTTTCCTGGTCTTAGGTTGTGTCCCTGTGCCATATTCGCTGGGGGTGGAAGACCCCGATGATGACAGGGGAGTTCCCTGCCCAGATGGAAACACATTCTTGCGGAAGAAAAATTTCCATGCACGGGCTGCGTCTCGCTTCTGAGCCCTCGCCATGTTTTCGTCTACCTGCATATACGTCAGCTGGAACTTGGTTAGGTATATGGAAATTATCACTACGCGCCTTGGAAATGGGAATATAGAAGTTTAAATTAAATGCCAAAATGGCCCTGGACAGGAGAACGATGAAAACAGCAAAGGCAGCATTCTCGAAATCTGTCATCTGCACTTCCAGACTGCGAAACTCTACGCGCCAACCAATAGACGAATTAGGTGGGGGAGGCTTAAATCGGACAGTTTGCCAGTTGGTGGATTGAATGTTCTTTGAAGCGCATCAATACAAGGCAAGGAAAAGATCCAACAATCAATCACCTCAAAATGGGCATTGCTAGAGGTATCGTCTTGGTGAATCGTCTCGGAGAATATAACAAGTGGATCACGAATAAACAGATGTGCGATGTGTTTTGAAAGCAGCTCGTCCAGGCCTTCCAACCCATAATCTGTAAAACCATGCGGAAATTCGGAGGAAGGGCACATACCATGACCGAGCAGGCGATTATAGATTGCATCATCGAAGGGTACAACGGTGTCGTTGTATGCTGGTTTATTGATCCATTCGGGAGATATGTACAGGTCAACACTGTCATAACGAGACTTGGGGATGACGTATTTATCGTTTTTCAATGGCTAAGAGTTATAGCCAGTTGAGATCAGACAGTAAAAAAGGGGGACGTATCGGCTTACCACAAGCCCACGCTCTTCGGGGGTACGGTCGTCTACGCTTCCAGCGATTACATTCCAGCGACAATCTACGTCGGAGAGATAACCGCGCCATATCGGGCTTGCCGCAGTTAATGCAAGCTGTGCAAAAATATGCTCACATCAACGCTGGAAACACGATGGTGTTCAAAGCCATACCATGAGGGGACTGATTGGGATCAAAGCATCATACAGTCGTCGCGCTTCGTTCACATTACAACATTGAAAGGTCAGTTGCAAGCAACAGCAACCCATTCCAAACCCCATCGCATCCATGTAAATATGGTCCATCAAGGCTGCGCCGTTCTTGGCCTCTATCGGAAAAGTATCAATGAGCCGACAGGATTTCACCCGGACGAAAAGGCTCGTACCAGCGTCCTCCGGGTATATATCACGTTGCCATGGTATAGTGGGATCCACGAATGGGCGTGGTGTCCTTTTATCTATAAAAAGGGGAAGGTTGATTGCAACCTTTGAACCCCTTCGTTTCCTTATGTTGGCGGTGAGTGTGCTGTTAGGCAGTCAAGAAGGGATCGAAGGAGATATACCAAACTCAAACTGACGGATACCGCGCGTGAGGATTAGTGACTTCTTCAGGCAAAAATAGACTATGGCTCGATTTGGCATCTTCTGGGCTGTAGTGTGGTTCTGCAAATACCCCTGGAGTTCCAAGGCGGGGAAAGGACGTCAAAGTGACCGGAATCTCGTTGTCTTTCAGGTGCTTCCTCGCTAAAGCGCGCCTTATATTTACTGTCCTCAATGGCGCAGTGCAAGCAACAACATTGGGAGAAATACCTGTAACGCATGTTTGACTCCACAGAAAGAAGGTCGACAATCGAGCCAGTATATGGCGAACCAGGAGTGGATTCGAGCATAAAACTCCCGTACTCAGGATGAAATTGCGCCATGGATATATCACTGAAGGGAATATCGATGAAAGACCCCTATCAGGAACAGTGTGTACTTACGAGGTGGGGCTGTCACCGGAAGGGCCTTCGAGAGTTTCGCCGAGCTTTACCAGTGTTTCTGTCTGAAGCAGGGATAACTTCGCGTTCTTCTCCTTACTGTCAAACGTAATGACCATGTATTCGACCTTGGGGTGCCGTGAGCGCGAATGAGATGACAGGGATCCCCCATTACCTCGTCTCCCCACAGGAGTTCGTCGCCGGTTCTATCCCTAACTGTGTCCCAGGTGTGGAGGAATTGGGTGATGCCATGGTACCTGACATGGTCTGCATACTGTTTCGCGTCTTCCCAGGAAAGAGGAGTACCAAGGTAGAGCAATCCCATCCTGCAGAGAGATACTAGAATGGAGCTTAGTTGCACACGACTGACCGGAGAACCCGGGTGACTTTTATAAGCTTAAGCTTTTATAATAGGCCTATGTTCCTCACGCAAACTCACGCATTCAGCTGCGTCAGCAGTGACAGGACTTTGTAAGCATGTCTAAGTACTATATCAATGAGCCGGCTTTCGTAATGCATACAGAGATGTGCGGATTCGGACATCCAGTCGGGCTGCGTACTACGGGCACTCACAATTGAGGACCCATGTTAGCCATTGCCCCCATTCGTCGTCCATTTAAGTATTATCTTAAGGGCCAAGAGAACATGTCTCAATGCACGAGTCCAGGATTCTTCTTGACTGAATTGAAGTTTGATCGATGCCTCACCTATTTTATCTTTGAAGACCCTGCATCATCCTGATTAACCGCCGATAGCTTTGTCAAGGCTTCCATGCTTACTGATGCGGGAACTCTACGCTAGGGTCATGAGACTTGACGAAATCCATCAATTGCTTTAGACACTCCAAGAAAGCAACCATGGCAAAATCGAAACGGCGGTTATGAAGAAGCCGGCCAAAGTGTAAGTCGCCGGAGCCGTACAGCTCATACGTGGCTTTGTCACCCACAGTCCGCTCAATACGGGAGAAGGAACCCATAGGAACCAAGCGGTAGCTATGAATGGATTGGTTTGGACGATTCTCCGATATTAAGCGAAACCCCTACCTTTCGAAAGTAAAGTCAAGCTTTCGAGCAATAGTGTATAACAGTAAGAGTGTCTGCCCCCAAGCTGCATTGATCTCAGACCATTCCACCTAGTCATGGTCAGCTCCTGAGGTAAAGAAGGACGATGGTTGGGCATCACTCACAGGGACTCCAGGAACACGACCCAGCCGCAAGCCATTGATAGTTCCAAAAACACCGTCGTGGCCAATACAGAACGCGTCGTTGTAGACATTAGTCCGCTCGAGTTTCTCATATATTGCATAATCTGCAGCGTACGCTGCTCGTAAGGACGAGAGGAGTGATGATTGATTTGCGGAGGCTAGTTGATGGTCATTTTGCGAACGCCAGAACCTGGGATGATTACGTCGCACCATTGTATCAATAGGGACCAAAAAAGACTGACTCAGCCTCTTCTTCTTCCAGTACCTTTTCCTCCAACTCCAGAGCTCGTATTTCTTGGTCGAGCTGCTCCTTTTCGCGCTCTGCCAACCTCAGCTGTTCGAGTATGCTGCGTTCCTCGACCTTCAACCGTTCGATCTTTCGCTCCGCTTCTTCTCGGCTCATTTCTTGGCTTTCACGCTCCTTCTCCTTCCTTACCTCCTTCTCGAAGGCAATATAGCCATCGCGTTCCTTCTTCGTTTCATCAAGCTGCCTTTGCAATGAAGATAGCAGGATCTGGGCGCACTCCGCACACAGCGGATGGTCAATCTCGGTCCGGCTCGACAGCAAATTAAATAGACGCATGGTAGAGCGCAAATGGTGGGATATTGGTGTCGGAATTGGCTGTTCTGGTTCAGGTTGTGTTAGGGTAGACGTCGTGCTCTTTGTTGAGTGGCCGGGGAGGCTGGGATTGGAAATGCCCTTCGTAGATGCATGCGCAGAGGATGACGGTCCCTGGGATGGTATATTGTGGATGGCGCTGTCCTGCAGGAGCACGAAGGATTCATTTGGAGCTGGGTAGTTGCGTTGTGATTGTTTTCCTTGTACCGGTGCAGACTGCCTGACAGCTTCTTGCCGCCTTGCGTCCTTCCATGCTGCCTTGGAAGTGGATGATGATGGGAGCTGGGAAAGCTGTTCTGCCTCGGTCATCGTATGGTTAACATGCGGTGAAGGTGAAGGCGGGAGGGAGGCAGCAATCATATCATATTGTGAAGGAGAGAGATCCACAAGGGAAGCATCGAGCTGGTGCCGTCAAAATCATGACCGCTGGTGTATAAACTGAGGGCCTCACCTGCAGTGGTTCTTTACATTGCTGGCACACATAATTCATCGCTTGAAGCAACAAAGATAAGCGCTGTTTCCTGTAATTTCCATAACAAGTACTACCAACCCCTATATTCAGTTCACCTGTTTCGCTGTCTTCTTCCTGCTCGTAGACCGCAACTGCAGTGCTTTAGGTCGGTGGCCCCAGGAACGGTACCTCAGCCTTCCTGGATCAACTCCCGGCCCATTTCCACATTCAACATTTCATCGAGTTTATAGCACTTGCCATTGCACGCGTAACGCCAACCAGGGACCTATGGATCATGCTCTGTGTTGTGAAAATAGTAAGGATTTGACGTGTTACTGCAGTCAAAGGACGCAAATGTGCACGACTGTGTAGGGTACGAATCACGGAAGAGTACAGTCGTCTCATCATATGGACAGCCCTTTTGAGCTTGTCTTTCTCTAAGTTATTCATCAGGTCAGACTGTTAGAATTCGCGGGCTGGGGCGATCGGGGTGACCACGATGGGTGGATGGGTGCGAACCAGGTCCAAACGCGATGGTTATACAGGATACGACTACGAAGTATTTATCTTAGGTAGAACATCTAATATATCAAAACTAATAACTAATCGTAAGTCTTGTGAGTTTGCCACGTAGCGGCCATATATTCTGACACAGACAGTGCACATTGGCCATCGTAGAGACTAGCCATCTGGACTCTAGAGTGGTACTAAATAGGTGGCGATATTGTATAGTAGGCGTTGTCCAATCAATGATAGAAAAACCGTGCCACTGTTTACGGTGACAATTTTCTATTTGAAACATCAGATAGTAGTAGTACGAGTAATCTTCAAGTTGGTAAGATTTAGGGGTTGTTCATGCACAGCCACTGCCAAATACTGGTTGGACGAAGCGGTCATGGAGCCAGGTCCTTCGTCCTCCCAAACGAGCCTGCTCAAGCGCCTTGCCGGGCCATCATCGACTAAAGCTGGGTGTGTTCCATCTCCCGCCTAGCCTTGATCTCGTGTGGCGAGTAATATCCGAATCTTGAAACGTGACAGGCTTTCCAAGGACCAGACCGAAATTAATCGCATCATCGCGGATGTCTCGAAGGGTTCCAAGTTTTATGAGGCGGGTACCCTTTTATAGAGTATCCTTCCTCTGACATTAGGTCTTAGAACGAGAAGAGGAAAGACAAAGAACTGTCGGAGAAGATCTCTAAGATTCTCAAACAACGTGACGAGGCTCTGCTCGGTATTAATATTCGTAAGTGGAACCGCTTTCTGGAATGCCGTAGATCAGCTTTGGTAAGTGCTCTACCTTCCAGGTGTAGTGGAGCGACAGGTGGATCAAATCGTGAGTATGATGCGTCGTAAGTATCTGAGCTCAGAAATTCACCCCCATGGGAAGATCGAAGAGCTAGAAGCACAACGTGATCTTAGTCAAACAATTGTCCATTTTGACATGGACGCGTTTTATGCCAGCGTGGAGCTGCTCCACAATCCATCATTGGTCGGAAAGCCTTTCGCGGTATGTCTTCTCCTTCGGTATCATAGACTGTGACAATATCTCTGTAGGTCGGTGGCGGCGTATTGTGCACCGCTTCATATGAAGCCCGAAAGTATGGAGTTCGTTCTGGAATGGCAGGTGGTCAAACATTTTTCACTTCTTGGACATTGTATGAACTCTGTTACAGAATTTGTAGGAAAGAAACTGTGTCCCGATCTTATTGTTGTCAAGCTCAACTTTGAACGTTATAATGAGATGTCCAAAAAGTGCATGGAAATCTTTCGGAGATACGACCCGAATATGTGTCCTGCTGGGTGCGATGAAGGGTATTTGAAGCAAGTGGTTACGCTCTAACGCACGGCGCGACATACTCATTCAAATCCTAATAGCATTACAAGGTACTGCGAAGATAACCTAATAGATGCAGAGACCTGCGTTCGAGAAATGCGTACCGCTGTCCACAATGAGACCAAATTAACTGTGAGTGCGGGAATTGCTCCGAACAAGGTATGTACTATGGTTGTCGTGATTAAAGGTACCCTCTTGTTTATATCCTGATGGGCTTATAGATGCTAGCCAAGGTTGGAGGAAGGACATTTATCCGCAGTATAATCATCTCACTCAAGTGTTGCCAAACAGATCTCATCAGACAAGGTGCCGACCACACATGCTCACAGTTCTTGCCTCACTAAATGAATCTTAGAATAAACCTAATGGACAATTTCAACTTTCGTTTGCCCGTGAACCTATCATCGAGTTCATGCATGACTTGCCGGTTCGCAAGGTTCCAGGCGTCGGCCGAGTGCACGAAAGAATGCTGGAAGCTATCGGTATCGGAGTAAGTTTTTGTCCATAACATGAACATGCCATTCACTCGTGCACTGGCTTCTGCTATTCTTGGCAGACATGTGGTGACATTTACGCCCACCGAGGGACACTATCGTTAATGGACGAACAGTTTGGATCGAGATTTTTGCTCAAAACTTATCTCGGAATCGCATCCAATGTTGTTCAACCCAGCCAACGACAAGACAGAAAAAGCATTGGTGCAGAAAGGTAAGGTCGGTCCACCAAGATGCGGATTTAGTCATTGATCGGATCAAGAACATTCCGACCACTAAATGACAAGAGTATGATCCTTTCGAAACTCGAGGACGTTGCAGCGGAGTTGGCGAATGACATGGCCGAGGGCGGCTGGATGGGAAAGACAATCACGCTGAAGTACAAACTGGACACTTATCAAGGTTTGGACTTACAGCACCTGACTCCTCTTTGAAATATTGACTCCCAACCTCCCATTCGTGGATGCTCCAGTGTTCACTCGGGCGAAGTCGTTTAGCCACTGGATCAGCCAGAAGGATGTCTTATTTGCAGTAGGTACCCGATAATTTCCAGTACACCTGTATGATCTCATGAGCTTAGACCGGGAAAGAACTATTGCTGCTTGAGCTGCCATTGACTATCCGCCTTATTGGATTACGAGTGACGAACTTAAAAGATCTGCACGCACCAGAGCCCACAGGGGGCATAAAGCGGGTACGTTCTAGAATTCACATCCCTATCCAAGGTTCACGTGTAGCGTGTATAGTTCTTCACGGGTTCGAGCTCTTCTCCGCGGAAAAAGACTAAACGAGAAGTTGAAGTTGACAGTGAACTATCGCCGGAAACACCTGGAGTTGATTCAGATGAATATATGCCGAATTACTACGAGATGGACGAAGAAATTGTCTTTCCGGGGCTCGAGTACGATGATTCTATGCAACGGAAGGGAAAAATCCCTTTGGCTGAGCATAGCAAGTCACGTCCCCCAAAACCACCATCAAGTAAGAAAGCTATTTCGCCATCTATCCCTTATGACAAAGACCCGATTTACTTGGAAGGTCACGAGGATTCCGGTGCTCAGGGAGTACCCACAAGTTTGGATCCAGTGACATCGTTGGACATCCCCATTGAACACCATAGCTGTCCTATTTGTGGGAAGCACATGGCGACAGACAATGAAGGACTCAACACTCATATTGATTTTTGCCTAAGTAAGGGCGCCATCTTAGCAGCCCAAGCCGCCGCCAGTTCCCCAGGGAGACGAAGGGCATCTACTGCCCCAACAACAAAACGGAAGTAATCTTGGGTTCTGGTGTAGCCATTTTTTGTATAACAGAGATACCTGGATAAATTTATTGTCACGTATACATGACATCGGAAAAATAGCGTTGGATTCACCTCGTGTGCCTATGTGATTCCAGCTCTAGTGTTTCGATGAACTGAAGCCGCACAATCTTAGTGGGAAATGGCTTCCAATTCGTCGAGGGATGACGGGAAATTGTTGGGGAGTTTCCATAGAGGATCCTTGCAGCAAGGTTGGAAGTCCTCCCTTAAATCGCCTGCTGTAGATGATACTAATAGTCGTTCCTAATGTTGGAGGGAATGATTGTCACGTGAGCGAGGGTATCCTTTTCGACTCTGGCCGTCCCGAAGCCATCGACCATCCCCCACCTCAATGCAGAGATGCCACAATATCCACACTTTTGCATCGCGGATGACACAGTCTCAGGCGCGAGCATGTCTCCATGTCCATCCATGGCGGAATGTCCGTTCGACCCTTCGAGTATCCTCTGTGCAGATTCGAGGTTATATTCCTGCAGAGCCGTCGACACGATCGAGCAGCATTGAAGCCCCTTCGAGTTCCCTTAGAACGCGAGTACAGACATTATTGTCCCAAACTACGAAGTTGCTTCCACAAACAGCCCTAGTCGCGGAAGATGGACACCAGCACTCGCCCGCTTTCTGGCTCGAAATTTTGGAGAGCCTTGGGAGAGAGCCGGCTAATGTGTCTGCCAAAGCACGGATCACCGGTAAGGCCAGACGGTTGTTGTCATGAAATTCATGCAAGTCCTTTATTTTAGTTTGTGGTGTCGATGAATTCGCTGGTGTCAAGGAACTAGTTACTACCTTGCTGGAAAACCCATTCTCTTCCGATCCTACATACAGCGATATTTTACGGAACCGATGGAAAAATAATCCCCATAGCATCATCATCGAGTGAGCTGCGCGCGAGTACGTATTAGTGGCTGGCTGATATCACTCCAGATACGACGCTTCGTTGGCTCTCACAGAGCATTCGGAGGTTGGAAAGTTAAACTGCCCGTCAACTTGGCTTTTGCAGTATCCATATGACATTCAACTCGTCGAGCTTCCTGCCCTGTCCTCGATACCAGTTACGAATGTGGTTGCAGCGAAATTGCTGTTGAGCAGCGATGTCCTAGTTTTACTGTGCGACCCTTTGACTACCCCAGTCCCTACGCTCTATGCCAAAACCAAGCACCTACTCAACCGACCGAATACAATTCTTGTGTTCACATCTGTTGCGCCTTTTGAGCATCGTCGAAGTCTGCTATCGAAGGAACTTGCTGAGCTCGGCTGTGCGCCCGGGCGTATTCTCTTTCTGGATCCTACACAAGCCCTGGATGCAATCACGCTCCTCCAGACAGACTCGAAGCTCCCCTTTGCTATCGAGCGTTACCAGAAGGACTCACTTAGTTCCCAGATATCCACACTGGGTATCGCCATAAATGAGCTGTTTGGCACGCGAGCATCGACAGAGTCGTCGTTATCGGCTCTCCAGACCCGAACTGTACTCATGCAAATACAAAGCGCCCTTGATGCTAGTTTCCGTTCTGTGCAATGTGCAGCTGAGCGACTGGCTCGGATGAACACTGGTGTCTCAAACCTGCGTTCCCAGGTGGCAGGTATAAAGGAGACAGCGGGGCCTGAGGTTTTAGGATCTGGCGAGAATGACGCTGTTAGATCAGTCTTGGCTCAGGAGACCAAGAGAATGCAGGCAGTGCTAGAGTCTTTATCATTTTGGAGGATGTTTTGGAGGGTGGACGAGATCGGTTCATTGGTTAGCACCTCTGTCCGAACCGAATGGTGCAAAGAGCTTGAGCACAATGTAAGGCGACTTCGTCGGTATATGATGTGGTCTGATCGGTCTATGCTTCTAGCTCATTCTACAGACTGGCCGTCTGTCTTCTGCACAGAGTCAACTAACAAAATCTACGCTGGACTTCTTGTCTACGCTTGCCCCACCGTCTCCATACTCCACCTTCCACTCGCCTGTACTTCTGAACCAGCTTCATCAACTTGAGGCTTCGCCCTCGTATTCCCTCTCGCCTGCTACCTTGACCCAGCCCCTTGTCAATCGTCGCAATCAAATTCTCCGATTCACTACTCCGAAATTACATCGTGAAGCTCAAAACGCTGTGCTAGGAGTCCTTGGCGGGGTTTTAGCAGGTACTGGTGTCGGGTGGTGGCTGACCATCGGGGAACACCTATTGAACCTCGGAGCGGGTTCTGAGATGGCAACAGCCGTTGGCGCTGGCACTCTTGTAAGTATCAGTGCTTTGAGGTGGGCAGTGGGTAAGTGGGAAAGAGGTAAGCGCAGGTGGATGCAAGACCTAGAAAGAGTCGGCGCGGGAACCAGCCGCGATTTGAAGGTTTGAGATTATTTTCCTGCCATTTCCATGCTACATAAAAACACAGGCATCACTCCAGTACACGATCGACCACAATGTAGTTGTCGTTGCCGACACTGCATGTCAGAGATCGGAGGACCTTATAATGAAACGGCGGGAGGCACTAACTAGGATAAAGGCAGATCTTCAAGTTCTGCAAGCGGAACTTGAAGCTTGCACAAACCCTCTATTACGGTGACTACTAAAACATATCCAGGCAATACCGAGCATTTCGAGATATAGCTCTGCAACACATACCATAAGCTAGTGCTTTCTAGATGTGCCACAGTGCCAGCTTCTTGCTGTCGAAGGCAACCTTTATCAGTGGCAGTCTTAGCTTCTGCATAAGAATATGTAAAACTGGAAGCTGCGTGGTATGTATGATGCATATGCTGAGAATCCAAAAGCATGTTTCAGCACAAAGGCTCACCTGCTACATTGTATCAACATGAACATGTCGTAGACTCGTGTCCCACAATATGACTGGATGCTTTGTCGGCTGGATAATAGTGGCGGGCACGCAGAAGGGACACTCACAGCGAAAAGATGCTGGTGTACATATACAACGTATAAGTGTCTATGCTCGTCAAAGTCCCGTAACAACGATCGTCGGAAGTGGGGGGTCCTGTCGGGACATTGAAGACGGTCTAGGGGTGTCATGATCGTCTTCAGAACTGCTATCTTCCCCGCCTATCCCAAACAATTCTTCCCGCTCATCCCAAACATCTCCAAGTCGGTTAACATGGTACGCCTTGGGTTTAGACGTGTTTGTTGGCGCCTGCGAGTGGAACAATGGTAAGAGCTGTGTTCCAATAGGTGTGTCATCATCCGAGTTTTCTTCGGACAGATCCTCTGTATCCAATGGACGATACAGACGGGAAATCTTAGGGTTCGTGATAGCTCTAAGGGGTGTGTTCTGAGTTAGTGAAAATGACGTTCTCACCTCTCTTCGGGTGCGGTAGTGTTTCTCGAGGTGATAGGATATGTAAAGACCAACTGACGATCCCATCATGTTCGCCTGTAAGAACGTAAACAAGAATCCTCGTGGCATGAGCGGTAAGCGTACAACTACGCCACCGAAATCAAATATTTTGTGCTGAGGGGTCGATGAGACACAATGTTCGAGTACATTATTGACAGGACCGTACCGGTAGAAGCGACTGGACAATTTCACTCACGAGACCGCCGAAGAAGAAGCATGTGATGGCAGTAAAAATAAGGCCAGAGTGACGCCAAAGCCAGACGCGTCTTGCATCCCTGAGGATCAAAGACTGTAGGAAATACTGGATACACAGAGGAAAATGCCTACTCTTCTACATCGAAGATGAAGTAGAACACACCAGTGGCAATACCAAGGCACATGAAGCGAAGGAGCTTGTCATTCAGTGGTAGCGAACGAGAGAAGTCCGTGAGTCCAAGGAAGGCGAGGACAATCATGACGATGGAAGTGAAGACGAGGAACCACTACAAGAGAAATAAGTGAGACGGCTGGAGGCTGGTTGGAAGTGCGAACCGGTCGTAGGCGGATGGGCAAGTTATAGCGCGGTAATTGGACCCTATGTGACTTCATGATAGCTCTGAAGGCCTTGTTAAGGTATTTGCGCATTGTTCTAGGGGATGGGGGTCTTGTTGAGGACGAAATGTGGGCATTGCTGGCCATGATGACATTGACAGTGAGGAGACCCAACACAGTACGTGGGAACAGTGTGCGCTGTGTAACACTCGACAAGCACAATGTCGACACCGGATGCTCATTCCCTATCGTCGTTCTCTTCCTGTGAGGTCTCTGATGCCCTCATTAAACTGGGTGTCCCTCATGGCGGTCTCATACCCGATGTCTATATGTTCTCCCCCGCCCCGTCGGCTGCACCAGTAAAGATCTGTGCACCAGCTTATACTGTCAAGATGGTCCCCGCAAGTGATAGGAACGCTCCGAAATTATCGACCCACTTCGTGGACACCGCGACGCCAGGGTCTGTTATCGTCATAGATGCCCCTCCTCGTTCAGTTTGTCCCTACCCTTCTAATTTCCTCACTTATTCTAACATCGGCAACCCCACATGCATGCTATTACGCCTAGAAACTAAGAATGCGGTTTGGGGTGGTCTCATGACCGCAGGTGCGCAAGCCCGCGGAGCTGTCGGTGTCGTGATATCTGGACGCTGCAGAGACATCTCCGAGCATCGTGCAGCTGGTTTCCCTGTGTTCGCACGGGGGCATTCAACCTTGGGCCAAGGAACTTTCGTCAGGCCTTTGGCTGTGAATATTCCCCTTGTTATACCCCCTCTGGGAATCGAACAGGGGCCTGACGCGTTTCCACCGGTAGAGGTTAATCCTGGGGATTGGATCATAGCAGATGAGGATGGCGTCGTCTGTGTATCGCAACATATGATGACTGACGTTCTGAAGCTGGCAGTGGTGGGTCGAGAAATCGATGCGAGGTGCATGCAAGATATCAAAGCTGGGAAGGGGGTCCGAGCATCTTTCCTCAAGCACCGGGGGAAATGATTTCGGTTATCTCCTAAAGTTTTCAGAAATGGTGAGGACCAGAATTCGCATTACACAGCGTCGGCGTACGAATACAACAAGATTTAACAGTAGCAGTGGAGAACACATAGAGCGTGTCAAATGACATCCAATGCTCCGTCTAACGACATAAGACAAACTTTAGCATGTATCAGGGCATCGTTGGAGTTCACCAAGGCGAGCTGTAAGTACGGGTAAAGACAGAAGAACAGGCCCCGGGCCGAATTGAAAACAACAATGGATGGCGAAATTGCGGCCATCTTAAACTATCCTCGTCATAGTTGCACATCGATTGTATCGTGGTCGCACCGATCTACATACACTTATTACTACATCGAATTCGCTCTGCATTTCGTTACCGACATCAGCCCGATGGGCTACCTGGCATTGAAATGACTCTGTGCATTGTGCCAAATTGAACTGAGCACAAAGGCCTCACTAAGGAGTAGCTCAATCTCATGGTCACCCCAGTCCTGTGTAGGTGGAGACTGAAGAAACATGATGATACCCTGGCTCAAATTTCAGTGCCATGGACCATATTTATTGGAACATGGACTTGCCTGAAAATCCATCTGCCGTAATTTTGCGCTCCATTTGACGAGGAACGCGGAGCACACGTACAGATGGAACTGGGAAAATGCATCCGCTCCCTCGGCCTAACTGTGCCATCAGTCCAAGCTACACCCAACAATCGGCATCAAGCCCTGACCAGGTAGGTATCCCACATGCGAATAGTGTTTTGTACGTTTATCTCGCGCATAAGTAAACAGTTCATCCATCGGAAGGCGAACTGCATGAATTCAACGTTTTGGGATTCCAAGTGCGCATGCAAGGGAGCTAGGAATGGGAAGATGATCAATAGACCGGTCGAGCTGTGCAGAAATATGTCAGACAGACCATCAATACGTGCAACAAGCTCTGCCATGCGTTTGACACTGCGATGGATACCAGGCTGGGCAGATATGTAATTATCTTGAATTCCATCCAACAGACGCGAAAGACACCAAAAGCAGTCTGCTTCAATAGCATTGAGGATAATTGACGGAAGAAGGGAGGTATCAAAGTTTTCCGGATCTGCGTCTGTCGAGACATTTAATTAAACCACGGACATGATGTGTGGGGACAGAACCAGACCTATGTATGCTGACAAAAACACTTGGAAAAATGGGGTAACTAGATCGTTTATGCCTTGCACATAGCCGCTAGCAGGGTGTCGGATAGCCCAGACGTAAAGAATTCGTTCCAGACTCTACTTGCACAAACTTCAGAACCAGAGAACGTATCCACAAGAGCGACTTACACGTTGTGTGGTCGCCTGCATCCACAGTAGTATTCCTGGTCGCGTCCGTGGGACGTCGATCTCAATTTGATGCCAGACTTGTTGGTCCAGACCCTGTCGGTCTCGGGAAAACGCAAGTTCTGCCAACGAGAGATACTCTTCTCGTTTTCGAGCAAGAGTAGGCGCACGTAAATTTGAAGGCAGAGGAATGTAACCCTGGGCGACAAATGGCGTTCGAGGTCATCGGCGCTAGACGATAATGGAAGGTGACTCACAAGGAGCGTCGGCCAGACAACTGGCCGGAGATCACTGGGTGTACCAGCCCATGCTAGCTTTCGCAGCTCGGCTACAAGCATGAATGGCACAAACTTTGGCCAATGAGACAACGACGCATACCTATATCTACGTTATCTTCACTGAGACAGTCAATGAATTTCTGACGTCGATTACGACGGATGGAGGTCTCTCGAAAAAGCTTTTCGGTGTCACCACTAAGGCCTGTTCCGTTGCAAGATGGCGAACTTTCCTTTGACGGCTGGGGATGAAGAAGCCTACAAAAGGGATCTAACCAAATACTCAGAGAGATTGGGCGATGGGGGAGATACGTTGATACCGTTGACCAGTTCTTCGGCATCAAATTTCATTGATCCCTGTGGCAGTCTAGTTTTGGGGCGAACCGCGGGCCCGATCTCTGGCTCAAAATCGCCAACCACCATGTCGGCATCGAGGTCCACGTCTTCGTGGACGTCGACGGAGTTGACGTGCAATTTGCCATCTGTACTGCTCCGGGGGATACTCGATTTCCTGACCATTGTCCATCCCTTAGATGATTGGCCAGGAGACTCCACCTTCGGATAAGAACTAGGACTGGGGACGCTGACATGGGTATAAGAGAGAGCGAGTGTCGAGGACGACGAATTCCTTGGTTTTCTTGGAACAGCCCTGGGAGACGTTGCAGAAGACGGCTGCTGTTTCGATGGCCTCCACAATTGGTGAGCGATCATGGATTGACGTGGCGATTCCGAGTCCGATGC
Source organism: Scleroderma bovista (assembly GCA_037178675.1). Classification (NCBI taxonomy): domain Eukaryota; kingdom Fungi; phylum Basidiomycota; class Agaricomycetes; order Boletales; family Sclerodermataceae; genus Scleroderma; species Scleroderma bovista. The sequence goes on from JAYMGJ010000680.1 coordinate 67,524, forward strand.
GCTGTCCCAAACATCGTCTTCACCCCAGTCTGCGTTTACTGTTGCATTGAATGATGAATGCACCGCAATGTGTGGGCGTGCGGGGGGAGGCCTCGCCGTCATTGTTGACGACAGCGGAACGGACCACTTTCTTTGCGATCAACGCTGGTAATCCGTGAGAGCTTTACATAAACGACAGATTTTCATTGGTTTCAAATACATAAAACTAGAGATGCTAGTACGTTTTCCATCATGTGCAGTATCAGAATGAGAGCGAACACAACCACCAATATGGCAGTTTGTGCAACATCCCCTTGATATTCGAACTTGGGGAGTCAGTATTTCAATGCGAAGACCGCCAAGGCCTGTAGGGCTCTTTTTCATTCCTTTCAAGAGAACAAACTGGAGAAGGGGATAACCAATACTTACCGTGCACCCGATCATAGTCGCCTTTCCACACTGATGCAGGAAGCCAGACAAATCTGGTGTTCGTAGCAAGGATTATGGACCAATCCTATTATGCAGGCTTTCTTAAAATCTAACAAGGGAGCTGAAGCGGTCGTAAATTGATCCATGGCTCTAGCTTGGCAGTGCGATTGGTTTTCTAGTCACTGTGTAAGCTTGACGGGGATCTTGACATGGTAATCGACTATTTGCTGGATGCCTCAACGATGGCGGAGTATCGGGCTGTCGAGTTGTAAATCCAAACAGCCAGAACTGTGGCACACTTGAGGACGTTTTGTTGCCTAGAAGGACGAAGAGATCAACGCATTATTTTTTTTGGGAGCGAAACTTCCAGCGTACGGATAAATTTGCAGTCTTCCAGTGCTTCATCGATCGCCGGCCTCTCGAGTGTGGCTAGAGAGTTGTCGTGGCAAGCGGGGAAATTTTGAATTGGTGGAGCAGGATGACCAAGGACTTGGGGGGGAGAAAAAAACCCATCGCTGTTGACCTCATTGCCAAGGCCCTGTCCCAAACGAATGGCAGACAATTAATAGCGTCTGGAGAATTCGTCGAGAGCGTGGTTTCTTTGTAGTGGTCGTTTCAAGAACGGCAACAGGTTGCGGAGTTGAAGCAAAATCGCACACCACGCTCGCGTCTGTGCACCTTGGATTGTAACCCTCACCTGTCAACTCAAGTTTTGATGGCTTGGATACACCGCAACTTGCATTGCTGACGCTCATAATCGCAGCTGGCAACATTCGAGCATTATTTCGCTGGATCATCGGAGGCACAAATTGCGGACTTTTCGAAAATGTTATCGCGCATCTCAAATGCTCTACCTACCTTCGTCAAAGGCCCCCCAGGCAATCAGCTGGCGGCTAGCTTCTGCAGAGCACATGCCAACGTCTTCAGCATCGATGAGCGCTATTGCTGCAACCTTGTCTCCGGCCCTCTTCGAGACAACGCCACGGTGAAATAATTCCAGTAACTTCGCAATGAAGAGTACGAGGGTTGGTCCCATTGCAGAACTCACTTGACGCATTTCAATCTTCTCTACCATTTTCTATGGCTTGACTGCGATTAAGGGGATTTCCAAGACGGTTGGAGGAGGAGGACACCATTCATATGTTCCGGGCGGTCCCACACGTACAGCATAGCCAGTGAGTGTCTTGATTCACTCAAGTGCATTCCCCTGTTGAGAGGGACAATAGGATGAACGTTTCGATACAGCATTGGCTTGTGAACTAGGTTGCTCTTGCTGGGAGTTCCCCCTTGGACGGACAGTGTCTTCGGTTGCTTCGTCGTCTTGCATCACACCAGTCGTCTTGAACAGGGCCTTGGAGCATTCGCGGACACACACGTTGAGTTGTACACCAACTACATGGTGGTGAAGAACAACTCGCCTGTGAAATTCTACGTCCTATGGCAGTGACGTGACGTGACGTGCCCCTTTTTGTTGTGACATGTCACGCACCATGCCCATAGCTCATTGGCTTGCATTCGCGACAGGGCTGCAAACTTGAAATCCTGGGTGTATGCACAGAACATGCATCTAAGAGGTACAATGGGAGCTATTTTTGGTGGTGTGGGTGGCTTTTTTCGGAGCATGAGGCCTAGGTTAAGGCGTCTCGACTCAGACGTTTACCAAGTCGCAAAATTGCATTCCGAGCAGCCAGGGACTATTGTCGACAGCGTCTACGAGCAGTTTGACATGTGTCATGGAAACCTAGAGGGAAAAGGACCTATCTGGCCACATTTATGTGCAAAGAGGTTCATTCAAGAAGCATGGCATAGCTGTTCCACCTCTACACTTGTCGTAGGTCTCTGGCGATGGGTGTAACTCGTTTTCATGGCGCTTGCGGTCTTGTGGAGATGGAGTTGGATATGACTACTCGAACGCATAAATGGCTCCGCGGAAGCAAATTGTATCGTTGAAGCCCAGTTTGTGGTTATGACAAGATGCCTACTGGAATAGGCGCCGTGTTGACCCAGGTCCCCGCTTTTGAGCCATATTGGAGTCTAGGCTTTTCGTGGATATGGGGTGTTTGACTCTCGCTTCCTCGATTTTATTCTTTCGGAATACCGGTCCCTGCTGCAAATTTAAGCTTCAGGTTGGAGTCGAGGACCACCCCCATTCTTTTTCTTCCTTCCCACTCTACTGAACTCATGGACTCGGGCAAACTTCCCAACTACAAGTCTTCATACCTGCTTCGATTCCACCCATATCCAAGGGTAAAGCCTTCTGCCCGCGAGAGAGCGATGGTAAATCTTCTTTTCACCCTTCTCTCACAGCGTTGACAATGTCCACGGTGATTAGGCTACTTTGGAAGCCGCTGACGAGTACAGTATCTCGTCCTACGACGGGGTTTCTACACCTTCCTTTCAATCTACCGACTTTGACGTGAGGTTCCAACTGGGTTCGTAAAATCTTGCACTGACGACTACGATCTTAGGATGCTGCCTTCGGAACCACGCAGAATTTGAACAACGCTATCCATATCATGCAAACTCTTGATATTCGCCAACGACGGCGGCTAAGTTTCTCGTCGCTGGTTGTGGCAAGTACAGCCGTTTCCACAATAGAACAACCAATTCATGATGCGCTTACCCAGGACCTGGCACTTTTGGCTCGGAAGCCATCTTCAGGTGCCTAATCACATTGCGAGCGGGTTCAGCTCACGATGAAATAAATGCACCATGTTCCCCGTCCACTGCTCGTGAGCAAATGATAGTAGAACGTCTCCAGGTGTATTTGTACATATGATGTGTCAGTATTACAGCGTAATATAAAGTACTCGATCGACTGCTCAAGCATTCAGTGTCCGTTCCAAAAAATCTTCTTCGCACCACCCATAATATTCTTTTAAGCGCTTGCTAATTTTTCTTAGTCTGGTGGGGTCAATCGTTGGATCTGGGTGGGCTGTAAAATTACGAGTCAGATTGGCAACTTTGAGGGGGGAGAAATATACGTTTGTGGATAGTGATCGACTAAGTGATTGTATAAAATAGGCAGATAGAAGGATGGGGTCAGAACAACCAAAGTCCAAGACACAAAAAGCGCTTACCTTATCCGCTTTATTCGGCGGATCGAAACGAACAGATGACCCTGCAGTGCTCGGATCATATGAAAAACCCATCTCTCTCATGATCTATGGCATTAGTAGACTGCAATGAGTGATGCTTCTCGACGACATGAGATAGTCGCCTGTACCTTCAAAAAGTTTTCCCATTTAAGTCCACCTTTATCATCTCCTATGTGCAACAGTCGCTCCATGTACCCCTTGGTCTTCTTCCGGAGTCTGGAAAACACTGAAGGCTTCTTTTTGTTGATGTTCGCTTCAGATTCCTTCTGCACAGGATGCTTGTCTTTATCTTTCCCGCTAAGCTTCGAAAGGAACCCCTGCTTCTCCGGAAATCCGGATGTATGGTGAGGACGCGATTTAATCTTTTCTTTCTGAGGTCCTAGCTCTTGCAGATATGCATGGGCAGACTTGGCAGTAGTTGGCGCGATCTTCAACGAGGTAGTTGACACGTGTCCGAGTGACGTCATTGAAGCATTTGAGTCGGGAAGTTTGCTGGACAGCGACTTGGAACGAACTTCAGCAAGTGAACCTGAAGTGGTACTCTCTGTGTTGGCTATGGAGGCTACATCTTCTTGTACGGTCGCCAGTTCGTCAATTACGGATTGTTTCTTCTTCGCTTTCTTCTTCTTCTTCTTCTTCTTCTTCTTGCTGGTAGACGACATTGCATCGACTTCGTCTTCAACGTCCTCGACCGTGGCACGTTGCTCCCGTGGTATCAATGGGATAACAGTTGCATTCACACCCCTAGAGGGGGGATGATCGTGTGGCATACCGGACACGGCCGTGGAGGGCTCTGTTGTGCAGATCTTTATAGTCCGCTTTTTCCTTGGGGTGGCAAGGGCCCGAAGCGGGGGAAGATCATCCTCGGGCACATTGGATAAGTCGATGTCGAAGGCAGGAGTGACATTCCCTGTAGTCTTGATTGCTTGCAACTTCGCTCCGAGAACCCCTTTCCTTGGTTCAGTACGACTGGTTGCGCTAAGTTTGGCACTTGATGAAAACATGCGTCCTACAAGGGCAAGTCAGAAAAATTGTCCGTGATAATGCTTCTGCATGTTGCTACCTCGTAGGGAGCTAAGCAGTTTCAAAAATGGGTTCTCCTTACACTCCTCTGCCATTGCATCGAATTCCGGGACGTGAGCGTTGCGATCAGAGAATTCGGGAATGGCCATAGCAGCGTCCATTGCCTCTCTGAGAAAATTCCTATATACTTCTTCTTCTTCTGGGTCATACGCTGTCTCGTCGTCGTCGTCGTCGTCATCGTCCTCCTCATTTCCTCCCTCATCGTCATCGGTGTCGTAATCAGTGTCACTCTCGTCAGATGTGTCTGAAACAGATCGAAGACCCGGCATGTCGTCGTAGCTGTCGTCGGAACGCCCGTCGGTAATCGCAAGAAGCTTCCGTTGTTGTTTCTTCAATCCATTCTTGCGCGAATTTTTGACTAGGGCTGTGGTGGCATCTTCACTTCCAGAATCGTAGTCGGACATAGGGAAATTGGGCACATAGACAACACTCCACTGGGGCGTCCTGCGGTGCGCATCCTCAAGTTGCCAAAGGTTATCGATGAAAACACTCGACACCCCAAAGTAATTCTGGGTATTGATGGTTGGTAACGAGCTATTTGGCTGAGACATGTTAAATCGCACCATATCTATGGCCTTCCACATGCGATCCAGAACTGCTTGGCTCCTCGTACTCTCCAGGGGGTTGATGATGTCCTGGAAGTTCTCATACGATTCGGATGCTTTTTCAGAGTATATCTGCGCGTCAAGCCACAGTTCATATCGTTCTGGCATCTTGCGTGGGGAGGTCTTGAGCTTTTCTCCTTCAGGCCCCAATAATGGGCTCTCGAGGAGTTCCTGGAGTTCAAGGGTGACCTATATTGGTCGGACAATGCGGTCATGATGCTAATGAATCAAATCACTCACTGAAAGGTCGCCCACTGCATCCCACATCGTTTGGGGAAATCGCTTCGCCTCCCGCGGGGATTCGTCAACAGCGTCGTGGAGAACCTGGAAGAGGATACGTTTCGGATATGGCGCTCCTGGAAAGCACAGTTCGATTATTATAGAGTCCATGAAAGATTTGCAGGCATCCTTGAGACCACTCCAATCGAAAACAACTCCAAGCTCCCCTTTTTTCGTACTCTCAGCAGTTTTAAAGTAATGAGAATAATGAGCTGCGATAATATCAGCAATATGTAACAAAAGAGAGGAGGCATCGTACGGGTGGTTGTAGCGAGAACAGAAAACTGCATTTGGCGAAGATCGACCAGGACATTGACGACATCGCAAAGGGCCAGATATCTGGAACGCAATCCATCGTCTTTCCGAAGCTGAGCGTGGGCAGTTACATCCTTCAACCCCGACTTTTCCAATCCTCGAAGGATATCCAGGACAATCTTCCACCCGGAAGCTATCACATACGCGTTATGGATTCTGCATTCTTAGGGTTCAGACGAAACGAATATGGTGGATGAGAAGACATATATACCTAGTTGCAACTACCGAGGCGACATGGGAGGTATTAGACAAAATATCTTCGATTCCTCTTGAAGTAGTATGTGGTGTACGAGCAACGATCTCATCTTTAATCGTGTCGTAAAATAGCTCGGAGTCTTTGAGGGCAGCGATACTATCCAGGGAGGCTGAAGACAATGAACAATTACAAAGGCTTCAACACGTGAGGAATTGGGTGCATACCATTGAACTCAGACTCTGCGATTCTGATGCATTTCTCCAGCTTAAGAGGAGACATTACGGCGGTGCATGCTGTCTGCTGTACCAGATCCTCTACACGGGCTCTCTCAAAGGCTGGATGCTAACACTGGGAGGCACGAATCCTACCTGCAAGGAGATCAAGCTTTTCTCTTCCGCTTATTTTACCAGCCAGCATGAGCTCCCCACCTCCTCTGGCACCGTACTTTCCATTACGAAGGACGAGGGCGCGGGAAGTAGAGGGTTTATAGCCACCTCCATCTCTTTTTGCATGAGAAGCTTTCTGGACATGCCTTGGACCCACTGGGACTAGATCAGTGACCTTGGAGGGAATGGGGGGCTTGTTCGTTTTCTTGGACATTTACGCGTGCGATGGAGAGGTGCGACATTTGATTTGGACTTTGATACGGACATATTGGGCAGGTTTGCTTCACCTTTCATTCACCGACTTCGGATGCGCTTTGAAGCCAACGGCCAAGCTGTACTCCCTTCGCGTACCGTTGGAGGAGTATACACTCGCCGATTCTGCATGGCAACGCCTGCAGTGGAAGGATAGTTCAGTCCGACATCTTCCTCTACGAATAGTCTGGTTTAAGGAGACTGGCAACTCATTTATCTTGACATGCCCTAATCCTCCCGTTATCCATCACGACTTGAAAATGCTCGTCGCCATTCTGTTTCGTCTGGTGGTTCCGTCGACGACGAAGACCGTGGTCGCCACAGTAACGAAAAAAGTCACGTGCGACACGAGGATCTTTATATTGATACCAGGTCTCCTTGTTCGCCCTCTCTTACTTTTGCTTCGGTAGGTGTATCCCCCTCTTTGAACCTAAGCGTGCCAATGTACTCCCCGCAGCTGCCCATGGGGGAACTCGTCTGGAACGAGTTAGGTCGCTATGTTTCTCTCACTTCGAGTGCTTGTGAGTTTGGGTTTGCATTACAAGTCTCATTCATATACATACCGCCCAATTCAGACGCAGTTTGGGCGAGTTTCTGGGGAATGTTCTTTCGTAAGTTCTTCTGGGACTTTGTAGGCGGTATATTGCGTGATCCGGGTGGAATCCAGTACGTTCATGTTCACATATGTCATGGACCCATGCACTCAATTGCTCGTAGGCCATCCCCACGTGCTCGGGTATTTATTGCTATCATAGTCAAAGTGCCTTTCATTCAAATCATGACAATGATCGTTGGACTTTTGATCCTTGCATTGGAGTGGCCGCTTCCACCTCTCAAAGGAACGCGGCTCCATCGTAGTATCCCCTTGAGAGTAGTCCTACTCTCTTTCCAATCTTCCCTCGCCCTGTTGTTCTACCAAGTGGGTCCGTCCGTGGTCATCCTTTTTGTGCTCCTAAATTCGGTGTTGCAGGGCACAAATGCATCCCTGTATTCACTAATAGCCGTCACCTTGTATATCAGAGCTCTCAATCGGGGCGAAAACATCGGGCCGTCGAAAGAACAACGAGGCACATGTGGACAGGCCTAACTCTACGCTGGCGTAGACTGTTTTTGTACCTGCCCTTTGTTCACCACTCCCAGATCGTGATCATCCGTTGTATCCAACGCACTACCGTATAACTTGTGTCTCGAACAATGATGTATCGCCCAACTAACTAAGGGCTGTTGTACTTGTCGCTTATCAGAGTCGGATTTTAATGATTAACGGCTTTTGGTAATTCTTCATCCCACAATCAGATCTTAGCGAGCCAGCCGTCCTTGAAAGTCTACGCCTACTATCCTTGACGGCGGATTCAATGGGTCCATCGGACATCATAACGTCCATCCCTGATAAATTCCGATCTGCGCTGTCTTCCACCGAATTGCACTTCTTCCCGTCGGAAATCCACAAGGCCGAGGATTTCGGTGTCGAGGTATCGCTCGCATAAAATGATCGCGGAACGACCTTCACTGTTTGTTTTTGCGCCGTTTATAGTTCGAGGTTCGCCTATGTCCTGCACTGCAAGAAAAACTTGGACCAAAGACAGAAGCCCGTGATGCAAGTGCTGCTGCTACAGGGAAACTGAATCCTTTTTTACCTCCATACTCTCCAAACTTGTACGTGGGCGACTTGACCCTCGAGGACGAGGACGGTACATCGGAATACGTAGTTTTGGTGATTGTTTGATCATGGTTCCCATCGTACACTTGACCTACTGTTCATCTTGCAGCTTAACAAATTCTCCGTTGTGCCCCATCATTTTCTGTTGGTGACGAAAGGTATATTCTGAATCCAGGCTCGATCCACCCTTGATCCCTGATCAATTGGCACGGAAGAGTTTCAATCGCAAACATCTCCATTGCTGCCAAGTGACCTAGTACAAATCTACCAGCTATTGCTAGCTGCCCGCCAAGAAAATAGACATTTCATAGCATTCTACAACTGTGAGTATCACTCCCTCCTTCCCATTACTCAAATTCACACCGGCGGGTGACCCAGGTGGGCCTAACAGCGGCGCGAGCCAATCTCACAAACATGTGCAGTTTATCGAAGTTGCGAGTGGCGGCCCCCCGGTCGAAAAACTCACTCGGACGGCTAACCTTGAGGTGTCAGGTGCCCATCCTCTAAACCTCGTAAAGGCATGAATACTGATTACGCAAATGTAGGAAAACCCTTTGCGGTATCCTCACTACCATACGCGAATCACGTCTATCGCCTCCCTGCATTATCAACGGATTCCACACCAACAGAACTCCGACGTATCCTTTTTCCTCCTTTATTGTCCCTCCTCGATTTGGTGATATCAACAGTGCGGCATGATCCAGACTACCCACCAGGTTTGCCCTCATACAATATCATCATGACACTGGAACACATACACATGATACCTCGGCGGCATGAGACTTATGCACTCGAGGACAGTAACACCATGATCAATGTGAACTCCCTCGGATATGTAGGGATGTTGCTTGCTAAAAGCAACTCCGAACTCGAACAGATCAAGAATTTGGGCCCAGGGAAGATCCTGAGAGGAGTGGGAGTAGAGAGTGTGCATGACTTACAAGTGGCTGGTCTATCCTTAGAAGCTGATGGCTTGCAATTGTGAAGTAGATACTGTGCAAGTGCAACACACTGTCTTTGTTTGGCTCCTCTACCTTCTGCTCAAACGTCTGCGCCAATGGTATCCTTTTCCACGGCTCGACGAACACGAACGCAACCACAAACACCGCCAGCGAGCCGTACGTCGATGGCCATATCTTGTCACCCCACACCTGCCCCTCATGATACCGTGCCAATATAGCACACATGAGTGCACTGAACTCCCACTCGGCTGTATCCTCAGATGCTACGACGGCTGCCCCGGTTTATACCTCCTCCTGCCCGCACGGACGAGCGCTGTGAACCGACTCACGTCATTGTCGCTCCAGCTCGTTCACATCGCCTTCAGCCGCGCGGTTGAGGACGGCTTCATCGTAAGCAACCTTAGCAGCGCGTGCAGCCTACCGAACAGCTTTAATTTTGACCTTTGTGCATTGGAACAAAGCAATTTTCAGCATCCACCCCCGTATACAAAGGGCAGCTTTGACAAAACGGACAGAAGAAAAGAGGCGCACCTTGTTCCACCACCAATCGTTTGAGAAGGTCGATAGCATCATGGCCCATCGCACAGTTCAAGTGCTGTGTGAGCTGGAAGAACATCGCCGTTGCCCGCCCCGAGTACACATCTACGCGATCGAGTCGCAAAGTCATCGCCGCAACGCTCAATAACTCTGGCATGCGTCCTTTGAGTATCTCAAATCCAAACGTGGGTCGTGTGTTCAAGTCCGAGGTCACCGATGTGGATGTAAAGGCATCTGGAGCTGTGGACGGTTTGACAAGCTTGTTAGTTTCTGGTCAGAGAACGAAGCAGTACCAGAGTTAGTTTGTGAAGTAGCAATGCCCAGAGTGGCAGCTTTATGAGCAGACTTGGAGGTGTCTCCAGAAGATCGACATGCTCTACCGATGTGTACACTCGTCCGTAGCATCATACAAGAGTCGCCTTGGATCTCAGTCGGGTCGTACCGGTTTACGGGGCTGGTAAAAGTGAAAGGGATGTTGGGCTACTAGTTATCACCTTGTTAAGGTCTCTGTCATCTGAGCCCCTGTCATACCGCGAATTCCGGCATTAGAATAGCAGAGCAAGCGACACAAGTGTTCCTATTGGGGGTGACAGAAACCTGCCAAGCAAGGTGATATTTACCAAAACAGCGTCAAGCACTTAACTAACGCTTGACTTTGCTTGATGCGACGTGTCTATCATACTAGACAGTTGCCACCGCTGCATTGCAAGCGCTGACATTATTTTCACAAGTCAAAGACAAACTGCTCCTCTAAAAACCAGGAGAAGGTGCGGTTCGACTACTGTGCCTGATGTCTCAACACATTCCATGGCAAGGAAGGTTGCATTGAATTCCAGCTTGAATGTTGACGTCTCTTCAGTCAGCGAGGAAGTAATCCTTTCCCTCTCCACAAGGAGTCGAGGCTGTCAAGCTGGCTCGAAATGTGAGAAATGTGATAAATCCCACTCCAGCGTTTCATCTTACCAGACGTGCGAACCCCTCCTCTCGCACTACCTGACTCACCAAGCGTTCCAAGTCCGCTCGCGAAAGACTGTAGAGGGACGAGACATCATTCAAAGATGCAAGAAACCCCAATTTTCCAGTATCCACGGAAGCTTCCGGGACCATAGGAGTGGATGGGTTGGGACGAGACACGTTTCGCGTCATATCACTGCTATAACTGGATGTACAAGGCTGTGAGGAGCTGGGAAGAGAGGGATTTCCAGAGGTGCGAGGAGTTTTTTCTGGGCAAGTGACAAAGGAGCCATCTTCCGACGAGTCGAGCATACTCGCTGGTGGGAATGGGGGGTTCGAGATCCACTGCCTTGGCATCGCCGTCGTGGCCGAGGGGAGACCGGATTTCCCAAGCGCCGACAGACCATTACCTGAGGTATTCTGATGGATATATGTAGGTCGGAACAAAGTTCGATTGGGTTGTATCATGTGAGGTTCCGATGGTATGGTAGTGTCTGCAACAGTACTGGCCGTTGCAGAACGTGCTAGTAAGTTAGCAGGGGGCATGGTTAAATTGCGATTGACTTGGTTCGGTTGCGGGTTTGCTTTGCATGGGCAGACTGACTTAACGGTGTCGATGAACTGTGATGCCTCTGCAGTGTTTATAAATGTGATCTGGAAACGACGGTAGGCCTGAATTACGGCGTAAAAGTAGTCTGGAAAGGAGACATTGAATTAGACATACAGGTGCGCAACCTGGTAGAATTGTCTTTGGATGAAGGTAACGGATACCGACAACTGCGTCACGATAGACTGCTTTGAGGGGAAGCCCTTGGTCTGAGTTGTTTGGAACCCGAAATGTGGGTAGAGATGAAAACGCTAGCAGTTCTAAATCTTCCTACCGAATGGCAAGTTCACGAGTCAACTTGCGCTGTTGGCTGTACGAACTTCATTGATGGAGGAAGTACCCACGAAGACAACTTCCCTCTGGTCGACATCTATATCACCACCTTGCATTTCAATGTTCCAAAGAATCTTCATTCTCAACGAGATGAGCTCGCCGGGCGGAGATTTCTTAGCATCTAAGCGAAGCTTCATAATTGGGTTTGTGAAGTGTTGCCATTCATTCTCAGGTGCAGGTTGGTTCTGCGAGGAAGGCGAAGAGTATGAGCGGGAATACTTGGTCAGTATAAACGAAGCTGTGGTCGTCGTAGAGAGTGACATGAGAAAGATGAGAATGTGTATACGTAGTACATTCGATATGCAAGTGCTCTTACTATACACTGAACTAGCCCGAAGTGATCCACCACGCTTCACAAGACAGTTATCCACAGCATACAAAACACAGAAGAGAACCCTCATTTTATTCCGCTTCCCAGATCAGTCGCAATATGCACCTTCGCTGGCAGGCTGGGGACGTTGGGTCAATGGTTCACGGAGCATAAGATTCGACACCTACCGCCACGTCCCTTGCGTAACGATACAGGATACCCCTATTTACTTTCAGAGCATCTTTGTCGGACGCTTCCCATTCCCCTCTTCTAACATATTTTTCGTTCTCGTCAACTAGCCAATCTATTGTGCGGGAAACTGCGTCAATGACAATACGATCGCCATCTTTAACCAGGGCAATCGGTCCCCCTAGCGTCGCTTCAGGTACAACATGACCTTGAAGAACTCAGTAGAATCACCTAAATTGGACTTGTGTATTCACTATCTCACCGATGATAAACCCCCGGGATGCGCCAGAAAAACGACCATCGGTGACGAGGGCAGTGGAATTCCCAAGGCCAGCTCCCACCAAAGCACTCGTTGGGCCTATTGATAATATATATCATTGGGAGCTAATGCATAATCCACGAGATTCCAGTACCTAACATCTGGTGGTACGGTGAGTTGTACTACTTCAAATTACATCAGTCGTGGCTACAACTCACCTCTGGCATGCCTGGTGCTCCTTTTGGACCTTGATATCTGAGGACCAGGACCGTTCCTGGTTTTATCTCCCCTTTCTTGAGGGCAGGATAGATATCACTTGGGCTATAAAAATATGAGATTTACCTATTGAGGGGTAAAAAAGCATACTTGTCAAAGCATTTGGCGACGCCCTCAGGTGGAGCGTCAGGATTACAGACAAGTAACATTCAGTACGGTAACCTACCTCGAAACGTAGACCCTCTTTTCCTGTCAACTTTGCAACGGCTGATCCCGGTGCTAGGGTTCCACGGAGGATTGTGATATGGCCAGTACGTTTGATAGGATCATCTATTGTCCTGACGACGTCCTGACTCTCAAAATCGAGTTCTGGTACGTCCTCCAGGTTTTCTGCCAGTGTTTTACCTGTGACAGTCATTTGACGACCGTCTATCAGGTTCGTACATTTGAGGAGATATTTCAAAATTGCTGGGATGCCGCCTATTCTGTGCACATCTTGCATATAGTACTTGCCAGAGGGTCTGCAGCCACACTTAGTTAGAGTCATCAAAAAGATTCATGCGACATACTTGAGATCTGCTATGTATGGCGTTCTGTCAGAAACGTCTTGGAAGTCATCAATGGTAAGAGGAATATCGGCAGCTCGTGCAATTGCAAGCAAGTGCAGAACCTTGATAATTTGAGTCTAATGTAACCGGGATACTAACGTCAAGATCTCACTGCATTGGTGGAGCCACCGAGAATGTTCACGATGGTTATTGCATTCAAGAAAGACTGGCGAGTGAGGATATCCCTGGGCTTGAGATCGAGTTCCAGCAGACGTTTCAAGTATTTTGCAGCCTTAAAACACTCCTGCGCCTTTTCTAAAGCAAAGAAAGCTAAAGGATATCGCACTGCTGTTGTGTAGTTGCTCACCTGGATACATAGCAGGAGTACTAGAAGAGTACGGTAGAGACATGCCTAAGACTTCAAGGACCGAGCTCATAGTGTTCGCTCTTTAGAAGCACTATAGAACAACAATGCTGGATAAAGAAGTAGTTACGCACGTGTACATTCCACCGCAGGCACCAGGTCCAGGGCATGCATGCCTCACCACGTCAAGCCGTTCTTCATCGTTAATGTGACCCACTGTGTATGCACCTTTCAGAAAAGACAGTGTTACCGCCATTGCCTGGACCAAAATAAAACATATGATACCATATGACTCAAATGCATCAGAAATGTTTACGGCTTCCCCTTTCTTATAACCCATTGACGGGCAATCAAGTCGACGAGTGCCAGTCTGAATAGTACCGCCATACACAATAATCGTTGGGCGATTGTGACGTAGGGCGGCCATCAGAACACCTGGCATATTTTTGTCACATCCTGGGATCGAGATATTGCCATCATAGTATTGAGCCTGCAAGAGTAGAATCAAGCGTTACGTCGATTTTCAAGTCTCTTACCATAGTGACCTATCATTTCTGTCAATCCCAACCCGCCACAAAAAAGGGGCACGTACAGCCTCAATAGAATCAGCAATCAAGTCGCGACTTGGTAAACTAGAAAAATCTAGTCAGCTTATGAAGCCGACAGTATTGAAAGACGAGTACACACGAATATCGCATGCCTATTGCCAGTCACACTGCAAGTCAAGTGGAATACCCCGTCAAGAACCAGCTCACCGTCTGTGCCCATGGTTATTGCATCACTGAAATATGGAATAAGCTGATTTCACAGGGCTAGTTATGATCCTACCTGATGCCAATTGTATTAAAAATAAGACCAACAAGACTCTCTTCTGTGCACCCGTCCTTGACCTTCTTGGCCAAATCAAGCTGCATGGGATTATTGATAAAGAAAATAGCCAAACAAGGGAAGAGCGACGTACTAGATGATAGTTACAGGGATTACCTTTGGATGGCGATAAGAAAGAGTGCAAGGGTGATGAAAAGACTTACCCTCCCACCAGATCGGGGAAATGCCGATCTAAATGGAATTAGCACTGACGGGAGTACTTTGGTGGCGGCAGACCTGTGGTCTGTTCATATCTTCTTCGGTCAAACCAGTAGCGTAGACTATCATCGCCGATATAAATCGTTCAACGTAACGGTTACAAAATTGTCTGAAATACATACGCATTGCTTGGGAACCACCCCGTGCCTCCACAAAGAGTGAACAAGTCTGATTTATAGCATGATAACATCCTCACTTTGTCCTGGGTGAGGTGACAAGAGATCTTGTTTAGCTGGCCGTTTGGAGGGCGCATAGGATCCCTGGCGATGGAATGGCTGATAAAAGATCATCTGTTCAGAAAGCGCATCGTAACAGACTTGGAGCTGTTTACACACATCTCAACACTGGACATACTAGGTGACTAGTTGCCGATTGCAGCACTGAACTACTCGAGGCTGGGTAGTGTATCTGTCTTTGAAGAGTAAAGGAACTTTGGTGAAGGCGACGATTGGGATCGATGAGTCGTTACAGTCAACAGTCTTATCATTAAACCTAGTGTCGTGACAGGCCAGCTCAATGGCAGAAAAGCCGCTTCTGCATTTGAGGGTCAGAAAGTTTGGCTGAGCTCACTGACAGAGTGTATATCTCAGCCTATTTCACGCCTTGATACGCGTGTACTACCCATGATGCACTGCACCCGGCCTTCGCGACTGAACTTGAGCATAATTCTGTATACATACATTCATCAGAATCGCATATACTCGGTGGCACACATTTGATCTACTTATTGACTCAATCGAGCTTCCGGAAGAACACTCACCAAATTCATAAATAGTAAGTAAATAATTGTGTGGTTCATATCCAGTACTTTCACCCTCCTAGTACGGTCGTTGCAAAAATCAACTTCCCCTCATTATGCTACAGATCAGATCAATACATAAGATCTAGAAGTCGAACCCTTGCTGTCGGAACAAGTCTAAGTTGGACCGATTCTCGGGCTGTGCAAGTTCAACTAAATCACCACGATCCTTTTTTCGAGTTAACACCCGGGTTTCGACATGCTCAGTTAGATGCGCTTACCATTTGGACAAGAGCACGGCGCAAGGTGTGCCAGAGCTGGTCACTTGTTTGACTGGCTCCTGATGCGTCCTGCATGGCTAATGCACCGAGGAAGTGCTCTGTAGCTTCTTTGAGTGCTCCGATATTCAAGCCTAAACATAATTGTGGGTTCATACAATCGAGTTGGTCACTGGGCACTCACAGGCAACCCCGACATTATAGATTGCCCGAGTATATGTTGGTCGGAGGTTTAAAGCCTCCCTATATGCACCCAAAGCCTCTTCCGGTTTGTTCCCATTTGACAGGCAAGAGCCCAGTCGGTTCCATAACAAATAATCCTGTTAAGCCAAATCGAGTAAATCGCACTGATCACGGATATAGCGTAGAACGTACCTGAGGTCTCGAGGACAAAGCGCTCTCAAAACAATCTTTGGCACGGTCATATTCTGTACTGTTGTAGAACAGAATACCCAATGCAATTTGTACATCGGCATCGACGATGCCTTGTTCGTACTGTTGTCTTGCCAAGGCAAGGAATGCATCTGTGAGACGTCCGTGAGCATCCCAAGTAGAATTGGAAGTCACAGCCTTCTCGAGGTCTGCAGGAAGGGATACGGTAGGAAAACGGGCACGTAACCAACGCAAGAGCATGAGATACGAGGCTCTGTCGTATGATTCGTTGGTATATGAAATAGCAAGGGACTAGGTACACGGTTAGTTGTGAAAGGACGCAGACGAAAGAGATACCACGAACCAGCATCCCGACATCATTTACCCCAGCTATCTCTGCTCGTCGAACACCTTCTATCAGGGCGCGCATCGCATACTCCTCTCTTTCATCCATGCTTCTAGTTTCTCCAAGGAGTATCCAGGCTTCATATCCGCCTTCCCCCAGTTCGCCTTTTTGTATTGCCGCTTCTAAGAGCAGTGCAGCTTCTGATAGGGAGCCATTTCGTTCAAGAAGACTCTTGGCCTCATTCAGTAGAGATAAACCAGAAGACGACTGGTTTAAGTGTTTGTTTTCCTGTTCTACGGAATGCTCGATTACGCCTATATCTCATTGCGTTTTACTCACCAAAGATATATTCTCCCAGGATCGGATATCCGTGTTCGTCGAGCCTAGGGTTGTCTGCAGTATCGCTGAAGTCACCCAGGCCGTTCTCCCATGCGTCTTGCATAGCGCTACCGTAATCATGTTCCAGTTCATCACGCTGTGCTGTCATAAGTTGATTAAACTCGGCCTCCCACTTGGCTAGATCTTCCTGTGGGACCGAAGGATTGGATTCCTGGATGTTATTCCAGATTCTGTATGTGTTCTACTATTAGTAATGTTGTACAGAAGAATCGTACTAGAAAGACAGACTCTGCGTTGTTGGAACTTGCCTTCGCGTCGCTATTTTCCTGGGTAGCGGCATCGTCGGCCAATTCGACTATCCTCGCAGTACTTTCTGATTTCATGTTTAAGGATGCCATGGCATTGACGAACGCAGCTTCAAAATCTGCTTCACGTGCCTTGCCCTTGCCACTGTCAGGTACCTGGAAAGCGGAATTAAAGCCCTGCAAGAAGGGAGTAACGCCCAAATCTTGGCTGCGCAACCTCATGGACAGAGGATGGTTAAAAAATTCCGCTAAGTATGTGAATTCCATTGAATATGCTTTCTGGATGTGGCCAGGCACCAAGGGTAACTCTCACTGTCTGATGTTTTTTGCGCAGATTGTTGGACGGAAGGACTCGGACCAGCTTGTCTCTGCGCCCCATTAAACTCGGATGCCCATAGCCCATTCATGGAGCCATGTTGATTCGCCACTTGTTGTGATTCTCTTGTCCATGCATGATGGAAGGTGGGGCGCACCACGAGGTCGTGCGACGGGGTGAATCCAGGGTAATGTACCTGCGGAGGGACCGTGAGAGCTTGTGTCAATGAGCCTTGTTGACCTTCAAAGAACTGGCGCGCCATCGTCATGTCATGCTCAGAAGCGGCAGCGGGAACGCTTCCCGGCAAGTGTTGCAACTAAGACTTTGTCTATACAACCAGTCCCCGGGAGATGGAGGGAGAGCTTACCCTAGAAGATGACGGACCCGCAACCCTGTCCTAGTGCGATTTCATCATTCTAGTTCTAGTAGCTTGAGATACCTTACCTGTTGCAAACTTCTGTCCCCCTCAGTATGTTTGAGAACTTGCGAGAGCGGGTTCGAGGCTAGGGCACATTCAGACCCAGATATTAGACTCTGAAAGGACATGGTGCAGCTTCGGGCCTTGGAAGAGTGGGTACAAGTGCGATGGTGGTACAGCTGGAAGGATTCACTCAGATCGGTGCGCTTAGTACCGACCGGGGTGCGGTCGTAAATCACGTGCGAGTCCTTTAAGCTTCAAACTTCTTCATACTGGACAGTAATACAGAATATCTAGTGTAAATCACGGACTGAGTCCCCCCTGGTACTATAGATTTCATGGAAGATAAGGCTTTCCACAGGTCCAGACGGTGAGTAGGAACCGTGTTCGTATTGGCTAACTATGTATGTAGTACTAATAGAGCCAGACCGGCCTACGTAATATTCCGAACTAATATCATCCCAAAGATCCTTTGTCCACATAACATCAAGACCTTCACCAAGGATTAGCCCAAAAAGCTGGCCTTGCCCCTGCTTGTCTAACTAGTCCTTCGTATTCCGCAGCCCGACTGTTGGACTGCAACAAGCTATGATGACTACCTCCAATAGGTGCACCACATTCCGGGCACCTCGAAACCTGCATAGCGCCACCACACTAAAGACAAAGTTAGTTAAGCATCGCTATCGAGCAAGGCCGGACGCACATCACCGATCACAAATGTGTGTCCATTAGGGCAATTGTAGAAATGACCGGCGACAGCTAATTTCCCATGAGACGGCATCGTCAAAGGAGATGAAAAGAAAAGAAAACCTCACCATAATCGAATGCTTTAACAATCTCCATGCGCTCCTGCAAAGAAAGCGGCTCGTAAAACGTGTCCAAGCGAATCGATGTCTCTATTTTCCCCCATTCATCAACGATGTCCTGTGCAATGCTCGAAAAGTTCACTTCTAGCCAGTTGGCCTCCTCTGAACCACTCTTCTTTTGGGAGTGCTTCCGAAGAGTTTCTCTCATGCATTGCGCGGATTTCTCGTGACACTGGCGAGCACGCGTCAACAATTCGTTCCTGTGGTTTTGGTCTCGGAGTAGACCAGCAGATTTAAACATGAAAAAGTCGAAACGGAACTCTTCTAGCTCCACGCGCATCTTGTATAAAATGGTTTTTGTGATTTGACGGCGAGCCTCCGAGTCGTTTGCGACCTTGAGAGCAAGTTCTACGTCACGGTCACAAGTATCGAAGAGGAACTTGATGTATGTCGCCCATGATTTGGGCTGAAACTTCTTGGTATTGGAGTCCCGCTTAGCGATCTCCTCTAGCCATGTCCGGATGAGGTCAACAAGCGCCAGACGAATGTGCAAAGTCAGCCAGAATGCTTCCACAAGGAACCTCCTGTCTGCAAGTGGGCGCGGCTGCCCAATCTTCATCTTGGCAACACTCATGGCATTTACTTGAGGATCCCTTGCAATAGTCCTAGGATTCTTTTTCATGGACTCCATTTCGCATTCGTGCAAAAGGGAGAGTGCAGCTTCCCACGCGTCAGCATGAGCTGAACGTGTTTCCGCAATCTCCACGGCTTGCTTGTATGCGTTCAGTAACTCTTTCATAGCCTTATTCCAGATGTCTAGGACGGACGGGTCGATGGTATGGAGCTTCTTCATCCAAGGTCGGATGGCATTTAGAGGAACAGGCACTTGTTTACTGACATTGAGGACGGCTTCCTTGGCCCGCTTCTGAGCATCGATCTGCTTCCTGCTCAGTGACTTCTCTTTAAAACTGAGACTGATTGCTGCCGCATCTCTGACCAGGGCATTCTTTTTGTCGGCTAAGGTAAATGCCTCGATCGAGTTCTGGGTGTCTCTGAGGCGCCGAGACATGTAGGCCGCGACGTTGCGTTCCAGAATGTCAAGATCTGCGCGCTTGTAAACCCGGCCGTAGCGAGGAGTTCTGACAACGGAACGACAGGTTGGACAGGTTGGGGGTCGCCTAAAGCCAATAGGAACGTTAAGCCCAATCCATCGACCTTCAGAGTTTTGCGTGTAGAACTCGGTCATACCACACAGTCCATCTAGGGTTTCAACTGTGAAGGCATGACCGCAGGATGGGATTGTTATCAGCAGCTCGTCCAATGTCTCCATGTCTGGGTCAATATCCGATAATGGGCGCTGCAGGATGAGATCTACGACTTGTGCCTGCCTTTCGTCTGATGCACAAAACGGGCAGAGCTGAACACCACAAGGTTCACCGCACACTAAGAAGTCTTCTAGCATCTTCCCCGAAGAATTGATACAAAAGTACTTACCAGAGGGACACCTATGACCACATGGTAGGATTGTTTGGCACCTCAAGTCACAGGGTGGTCGCGCACAAACCTGAAGTAGCGGATGTCATAGAGTCATTTGCACATGTTCCATACATTTAAATACTCACAGAACCGCATGGCACGGGACAGCTATAATGTGGACAAGTCCTGTAATTGCTAGGTGAGCCTAGTAAGCGTTATGGAATCGCAGGAGCCTACCAAGTGCACTGCTCCTTGCAAGGCGCGCATGGATCTGAACAAGGGCGTTTGCATTTTGCATGAGGACATTCTTGCCGACAAGGTTCCAAGCAACGGCTAGTATGATTGTGACTTTCGGAGCACGCTTCTTGGCAAATATGTTCGCAATGAAGGCTCTTCTGGCATGGATGGCGAACGTGTTTATCTCTTGTCACGTCATCCTGGTCGTTTTCGCGCTGGCATTCGTAACATGAGGCCTTGCACGTCTTACTGCAGCATGGCATCCACCCAGCACACGGCGCTTGGCATGAGTAGTCTTCAGGATCCATGGAACATTCCATAGGCGCGCTGTGTTCGCAATGCGGCAATTGTTTCACCACAATATGATCGCAGTATATGCTGTGCAGCATATCGAGCTGATAACTACGATCCAATTCGTCAAACCTTAATATTACCAGGCTCCAGAATAAACAAATGTTGCGTACCAGCGAACGGAATCTTTGATATGTCCGCATGGCAAACGAACGTTAGGGACGGGAAATATACAATCCCCGCAAGGGGTGTTGCAGGCCTTTCTGCATGGGTGGTCCCTGTGACACAGTCGACGACACGGCCTTTCACAGACTACGGATAGATGGTTTGGATCATCCGAGTGGCACTATAAGCTAGTTGTGGGCTATGGGCAACGAAAATACCTGCAGAACTCACCTTAAACGGGCAAAGGTGACCGCACTTCAAAGATGCATTGCACGGCTCTAGGCACCCACCTACAGAGTTGCCAACTCAGTGTCACGGAGAACATTTTGTGTCGGACTCACCATCAGGCGCAACCTGAGGAAGTTGTCCAGGTCGTGATATACGATGCAACTTATCTGGGTGACGGAAACAAGCAACGGGTAACGCGGGTCCTACACTATTGTTTGCTTGCAGTTCCTCAAGGATGGATCGCCACATCTCGCTCCTGCAAGAAAGGTTTTCCGCGTTGCCGAAAATATAAAGCCCTTCACGAGCTCTGGATAGAGCCACTGGATGCAACTAAGTCTCATTCATCATGTAGCTCATCGGCTGACGTACCATTAGTTCGATTCTCAGACTGAACAGCAAGCAATGAGTACGGTTGAGACCATGTCGAAAGCACCACAGACCTTGAGGAATCCTATGTTTGGCCGCGAATATGAACCGAATCCTAGCTCCATGTCATCATCCAGACCACCAGAATTTCTGACAAGAGATAGAATGACGATCTTCAAAAAGTTCAATACTTCCACATGCACATAGGATAGCACATTACCTTTCCCTCCTCCCCCTGGTAGTTGTCAACCGTGCGCAATCTCACCTGCGGCAGGGTAAGAATGACGAGTATAGTGTATTGGACATGCATTACCCGCTTCGTGACTCTGATCTGCTCGATACCCGCTCCTTCCATATCATTCTCGACCTCGGCCTCTTGATCAGCAAGGGCTGCTTGATCATGTTCATCAATGACGGTGATGACCTCGCCTGCAAAGGCATCTCGTAGCCGGGCAAGTTGTCCGAGGTACGCGCATAAGACTACAATATCACCCTCCTCTGTATAACAACCTTGCCTAGAGGGGAAAATGATTACATTTATGATACTGCCAGTGCAGATCTGGAACCCCACCTGAGCAAGTACAAGACCAAGTCGTGGATCATTTCCACCTTCAATCATTACCCAGGTCAACTTCCGAGTAAGAAGTATCGACAGTGAGCTTACCTCATATTTATTATACTTGCTTGCAGTGTCATCCACTCCGCCATTCTCTTTGTGGTTATGACTGACGAAGTACAAGTTCTTTTTCATACCACGGACATCAGGATAATCGAGTACTAGTTCGTGGTCCTGCAATCCAGGGTACAACGTATTTCTAGGGAACGCAGATTGAGCAAGCGGCGGTATGGACGAAGTGAAACCGAACTCACCGGATCAAGCTAGAAATGGAAGGTCTCATGCGTCGCTGCACATCGAGTCGCGACATTGGTAAACCAGAACTTGAAAGGCGTTCCATCAGAGACATATCAAATCTGAAGAGTTCCCTGCCGCGTCTACTGTCCATTGAGAGGGCTGAAAACTAGAGTTAGCAGTGGGGCTCAGGAGTTGGGTTAGCAAACACACAGAAGTTGTTCAACGTGGGTCGAAGTTGAAGAGGATCGCCAATCAAGATCAGATGCTCAACTGATGGCACAAGGCTGCCTAACACGTGTGCTTCCAACACTTGACCAGCCTCCTCGACGAGGAGAACACGAGGACTTAAGGCCTAGATATTCAAGTTTAGTCTTGCGTACGATGTTGAATTGAAAGGCACACACTTGCAGTAATGTAGTGAGCTTGGCCGCACCTGGTGACAATAAGATGAAACGAAGCAACCACGAACACGGTATACACACTTACCAGTTGTGGTGCAGCCGATGATATCGACGTCTTCAAGCACTTCACGCCGAGCCTGGAATAGTCAGACCACAAAGGAGTCAAAAGAAGATAACGCACTGTTTCTTTGCATTCATTGTAT
The DNA here is from genome assembly GCA_037178675.1 of Scleroderma bovista. Classification (NCBI taxonomy): domain Eukaryota; kingdom Fungi; phylum Basidiomycota; class Agaricomycetes; order Boletales; family Sclerodermataceae; genus Scleroderma; species Scleroderma bovista. The sequence goes on from JAYMGJ010000680.1 coordinate 90,310, forward strand.
TCACGTCTCTTCTCCGCATGTCTGGCTCGCAACTGCTCAAATTCCTCGAGCTGATTTCGATTCATTTCTATGCGTGCTTGGCTAATCCAGAATTTGTGGAGACGTTCACGTTCGGCGGTACTCATCTGCCAGACATTTCCCTCCTGAAAGAGATCGTCCAATTCGCGGTCACTGGATGGGATAATTGGAATGCTCTCTTCGCCTAGAGCACGGAAAAAACCTGATGGATCCCGTACATAGCTTTCCCTAGAGAGAGTCACCTCCGGAGATGTATCCTGTACAAGGGGCTTAGAAACCAGTTGGGTAGATTCCTGTGGCGCTTCTTCGTCTTCGTCCTTCTCATTATCTGATATCATCATCCATATTTCTTCTATCTCGAGGTCCTCAAACGGAGCGAAGCTGTCATCATCGTTACTGTCGCTGTTGGTATCTGAAATATCGGAATCGGCAGCATTTGAACTGAGCAATTGGAAGGGATTAGTAGTTGACGAGCTTGAGACTGCTGCAACATGGGTAGGAGTAGGGGTTTCGACTGTAGATAGGAATAGGAGGTCGCCCGACTTCTTCCAGTACGCATACATGGACGTGTCCTGGTTCATGATGTGACCCCTGGGACCTTGGACCTGCCATGGACCATCAGAGGAATCATCGGAGAGCTCCTTCGAAGCAGTAATCCAATCCGGCGGTATGGAAAGGGATTCGCAATGCTCCGGATGATATAACATGATATACTTTATGACTTCGGAGGAGTCTGACTCCAAGTCAGCCTTTAAGATACGCTCCATCAATTTGTTGATCCGATCCTCCATATTCTTTAGCTCGCGGTGGCACTCATACACCGTTCTGTCAAGGCGGCTGTGCTCAGTGACCCTCTCTCGAGTTTCGATAGAATATTGCGATATCCTTTCGTCAGACGAGCGAGAGCCAAGGCGCACGATGTTGGAGGTAATTCCTGCGTCGAGGACGGAAGAAAGCATGTGGTCCAGAGCGTGATTCGTGTACGCAATCATCAGTATTGGTTTGATGCGATTTGCAACAAGGACCCTCAGAAGTTCGACGCCCGTATAACTCTGACAGCAAAATCAGACAGTGTAAGTCGCATTTGTACCAACCCACCTTTCCGGTACCCGGGGGGCTGCACCCGAAGCATTAGTATGCTATGGTGAGTATTGCTGGTGCGACTTACCCCTGGATGAGAGCTATCTCCCTAGTAAGGACATCAATGATTGAATCCGCCTGACTCGGATCCAACCGACTACCATTTTGAAGCGCGATCCTAGCTTGCCTGACAGAGCGCACATCAGAGACGTCAACTCTCAAATTATCAACCCCAGCATCATCTGGAAATAATGACGCAAGTTGGAACGTAAAGCCCGGAATTTGTGCATATTTAGGGGGATTAATTGTGCACTCTTTGAGGAAGTTCGGGGGCCTGAAGACCAAGTACTTGGAAAAGGGAACAGTTTCTGGCTCCGCCTTGAGAGCTTCTAAGAAAGGACGAATAGCCTCAAACATGACCGGCGACTCTACGAGCATCTTGACATCCTTAGACGATCTCCGGTTCTCAAGAGCCTGTAGGATTCGGAGTTCGATTTGACTGTCGAAGAAGACAATGCGTATCTTGACACGCTCACTGTCAGAGCGAACACCGTCAGTTAGCTCCTTCAAAGAACTCGCCACTACACCGAGGTGAACGGCTATCCCCATGGTGGTCTCCCAGACGAGAGCAATAAGTCCTCCTTGCGGAAGTCTTTTCCCGCTCATCCCCTGCCAAAATGCCACCCGTGTTTCAGCCTGTCGGGAACTTGCACGACCCGGTGGTGCTCGCAAACTAAGGCTTACGGAAAGACCACGATGGTCTGGCACGATTGAAGTGAAGTTGACGTCAGAATAAACGTTGAACATGATCGAGTTATGGTTGTCGATGTGACCTGTGTACTTTCCACCGTTCTTCTCAAGGACAGCATGTAGCTGAGTTTTGGCACGATTTGCGGCCTTTAAATCATCATGGACGAGTTGAACAGCCCTTCGTAATGGAGCGCTGCCAATACTCGGTCAATACTGAGTAAAGCACGATTGAGTGGAGACCTACGTGAGTTCCTCCCTTAAAAGACGGAATTGGACATCCAAAAGTCGTTGCATAGATTCAGCTGGATCAGGATGTGGAGCTTCGTACAGGGTGGCTGGGAGAAACGGCTCAACCCGACACATAAGCTCTTGGTGAGTAGGAGCCACACGTATGTCATAGCAGTCTATATAGTCATTGTCGTGCCGGGGACCACCTGGACGCAATTCCCCAGGGGGGTCATAGCTGCTTTGCAATGCTGCGATGAGCCCCTCGTTCGCTCGGACAGCGGTAGTGTTCGGAGACTTGACTCTGTTGGACTCCATCTGTTTACCGACTTCTCGATCCACAATTGCTTTCAGACGGTCTACCCTTTCTTTGAGCGAATTTATCAACAGATCCCGAACCTTCGGTTCTACGTCTTCGAAAGGATCTTCGAAAGAGCGGGGAGACGAGGAAATACCCTTGCTCCACTGGTCAATCCATGAGTGGAGGTTTTTCACCAAGGGTGCCAAGCGAGGATACAATGCAACAGCATTTTTGAAACGCACTAGACATCTAATGGTGTGGTCATGAGTCATATTCTCGCATGGAAATGGTAACCGAAATTTTACTCATAGAGTACGCCAGCTATAGATGCTAAGGCTCTTGGTCCGATCTTATTACCGAGTCCAAGACCCCCGAGAGGATCTAAAAAGGAACCAGAAGTCATGATAGCCGTCATACAGCTCTCTATTGCATCGGCAAGATTTGGTAGGTTTTGAAGAATTGCAGTGAGCAGCGCACTGTGGTGTGCTTAAAAATAGTGCAAAGCCATATAGAGGAAACATACTTGACTCGAGAAACAAGAGTACTCTTCACAACGAAATCAGATGATAGATACTATTCGACAATACGATAAAACTTCGGAAGAAGACCACGAGACAACGCTTACCCCGAGGAGAGGGAGCACACCTTTCTGGAACGATAATATTTCACGACTTGAACCAGCGCAAGCAGACACCTGGGGCCAACGGATAATGTCCACTATCCGTAAGAGACCATTTTGCTAGAGGAAAGATGAGTCGCAACGTGATATATATTACGTAAGAGCACAGACTGTGGAAATAGTATTCAGCAGAAGCTATAACAGGAAACGTGAGTATGATGTCACCGGAAGAAGCTTTTCAATAACCTACTTGACCATCTTCCTGAGTCTACCGCAGTCGATGAGAACAACGTGTAATTATGTACAAGAGACGACTACTTACCCATTGGCCGTTGGATGAGTTAGCACTAGTGAGCGGCACCAGAAAGCTATAAACGTGGTAGGTAATTTGAAAACTGTAATTGTCGGCAAGAAACCTCTTGAGAGTATTGTGAGCTTCTACCGGTGACAATGAAGTGGATGGGCCCAGAGTGAGGAAGCCGTCTGTGCCACCAGCATTCAGTCTGGAAAGACCTTGTTCTGTGAGGAACGGCGCCAGACGCTCTCTGAGCGGCGTGGGGGGAGCCACTGGGCGAACGGACTGGATAAGTTGCTTGGGTGCTCCAGGACCTTGTTCGTGTCGATAGCGACAGTTGAACTCTCTGCCACAACGCCCCCGTTCCCAGTAGAAGCGACAGACACCCCTCGGAGGGGGAGGAATATTGCCAGTACTGGCCTCAGAGGTGGCAGGAGAAGATGGCCGAGTGGCATGGGTGTCGTGACGGAAGTTGCACTGATCGCCACGACGACAACCACCCGGTGAGCTGAAGAAACGACATGGTGGACGCTGCAGAGACATTTTGTTGGCCAGTCTTTGTCCGAGACACTTTAAATAGTACGCTTATCAAATTATTGGACGCGGTCTTCTCTGTATTCGCCATGCTGCGTACAACCCTTGTCCGAACATTTCGCAGAGGCTACGCAACAGCTGCTTCACCCCATGCCCTGGTCTTTTTAGAACACCAGGGGGGGAAACTCGACTCTGCCTCGCTCTCTGCGCTCACGGCTGCGTCACAACTCGGCGGCAAGGTCACTGGGCTCATTGTTGGCACGGCTGAAGAGCTACCACCTGTTTTGGAGCAGGCCAAGAAGTATGCACTATCTTTCATTTCTCTCTGCCCAGCTCTCACGCACCTCCCTAGGGCCAGGGGTCTGGATACTTTGTTACATGCTGCGTCGCCACAGTACTCCACGCCCTTGCCCGAAACTATCACCCCGCTGTTCGAGAAGTTACTCTCAGAACAATCCCCTTTCACACACGTTGTTTCTGCCCACTCTTCATCTGCCAAATCCATCCTACCCCGTGTAGCTGCTAAACTTGATCTACCGGCTGTCTCCGACATCATTTCGGTGCAGCACGATCAGCCATCCAATAGCACCACGTTCACCCGCCCAATCTATGCTGGAAACGCAGTCTCGACCGTTCGAGCTTCTCAATCCATCTCTATCAAATTCTTCACGGTCCGATCAACAGCTTTTTCTGCAGCTGCACCAGCGGATACAGAAGCTAAAATAGAAAGCATCGACGCCGTCCCCGTCCCTGATCCATCAACAGAACATATCAGTACCTCGCTAACTAAATCGGATAGGCCTGATCTGGGTGTGGCTTCTCGCGTGGTTTCCGGTGGACGTGCCCTCAAGAACGCGGAGACGTTCAAAGCCACCTTGGATCCACTGGCGGATGTGTTGGGGGCCGCCGTTGGCGCTTCAAGGGCAGCCGTAGATGCTGGATACGCCGACAACTCCCTCCAAGTTGGACAAACTGGAAAAGTTGTTGCTCCAGAATTGTACATGGCCATCGGCATATCCGGTGCCATTCAACACCTTGCAGGCATGAAGGACTCGAAGCTTATCGTGGCAATTAACAAGGTAACGTAGTTCTTTCAGCTCTTCACACTACATTCTAGACCCGTGCGCAGGACCCAGATGCACCCATCTTCCAGGTTGCAGATGTCGGCCTTGTCGCAGACCTGTTTCAGGCTGTGCCTGAGATGGTGGAGAAGCTGAAACCGCAAATGTGATTTTAACATTAACCAAGAGGTACACTAGATCTACTAGTTACTCCATCCTCGACTCGATAACACCGGAATCCATGATCCATGCTTCGACCTTAGGTTTCCCAGACTGTGAATCCTGTGCTTCGATCGCTTTCACGACGTCCATGCCTTCGACGACCTCGCCGAAGACGACAGGACGATTTTCCAGCCAGGAGGTAATGATGAAGAACTGCCGCATACAGTGACGTAGGAAGTGCATGTCACTTGAATTGATCTCGCCCTTTCACTTGTGCTTCCAGTACCAGTGAGTTCTGCGTTACCATCGCTTTAGATTCTTGCTCCACATGCTCGCGGTGGTGACAATGCTGGAATGTCTGGTGAAAAAGCGCCGTTTTGCTTTAGTTTGGTTTGTCTCAGGCCACAACTCCAATCAAAGCGTGCTTGAATAATAATCACCCTGTGAATTTTTGTAACCCAGGAACTCCATCTTTGCCAGAGGAACGCGGAGTTGATATCCCCGATCCCGACGAAGAAATCCTCGTTGCACTGGTGAGGCTTGAAGGTTTGACGTCAAGAGAGTTGACCTTGACAGGGTATGGCAAATGTTGGGATAAATGAACCTCTGTGGGACTGGACATGCCTGCCAGCGTCAGCGACGTTCGGTATGTGGAGTGACAATCACTACAGACACGAGTTTCCCTCTGGTGCTGGATATGGTGCGGGAAAATGACTGAACTGTACCACTGAGTACCCCATAACAAGTGAACACTGGCGCTACACGCACACTTGAGCAAATGTCCTTCAACCAACATGACCAAGGAGAAACGTCAGAAGCGATTTACGGACTGACTGAATCCAAGTTTAAAACACGCATTGTCATATTCAACCAGTAGATAACATACTACGCTGCTGGCTGCACCGTGTCATCACTGTTCTGCCGAAGCCTTCAGCAAGGATGTCTAGTATTCGTGGCTTTAATTCTGGTGGGACACCGAAAGAAATGTCAATGGAACCATGGCGAGTGTACCAATTACCATCGACTCCCTTCACCGGGTTGGATTTAAAAGCCCGAAGGTAACCTTTCCAAAATCCTGCAGTATAAAATCTTGAGCCATCCGGGAAGCCGAAGTGGGCGCTACACCAATCAATCCTAGACAAAGTCGACATGTGTTACTCTTCGATGGCAAATGGTACACTCACGAAGAGTTCGAGTTTACAGCTAGCTCGTCCTCAAAGGGTGCCCAGAGCGTCGACTTCCCTGAATTGGTGATGGTCAGTAAGCAGTTGCTCATAGTGCTCAACCAGTTCTTCATATCTTGGGGATCTCGGCTGCGGAGAATGGAGGCACGGATTGCGGTCGCAATCCCGACCATATCTAAGGGCAATTGCTCTGCTGTAGTCTGATATGATAGATGTCAAGCAGCTCGTCTCACCACAGGAACACAAGTACAGACCCATCGTACTGCATTTCCCGCCACACTCTCTTCTATGAATGGCGCTATCACTTTTCGATACTGGTATGGAGGTTGAGTAGCATCACTCAGACTGTACTGTGTCTCCACTTACACTGACTACGTTGGTGATTTGTGGTATGGGTTTTTCCTGAGTACGATTTAAGACGGTGACGAGATAAGCCGTGAGGCAGTCTTGGATGGTGAGTGTCTGTTGTTCGCTTGAGCTGATTATCGCATGTAATCTGCGCAGCTCCTCGCCAGTGAACCGCCATTGCACGATCTCAACAGCCTTAGTGGCTTCTGCATATTTGGGGCCGAGTTCAGCGATGGGACAGACATTTAGTTGACGGGTCAGGGAGCGGTATTCTGCGGCGATGGCCTCCGAAGGTGGTGGAAAGACATGTTTTTGGAATGTGGGTGTGGCAAACTCTGGTGCTTTGTTCTGGTAGAATTGTGACAGAGTATGGGTGAAACGGAAAAGGAAAGTGCCATCACCTTCCAGTAACAAGTCAGTCTCTTTCATTCGACCAGATTCGACATAGACATACTTACCGAGAGCGTGATTCCAGGTTATACCGATGCATGTTTCTTCCATAAAGAAAGTGAGTTTAAAACGCACCAATGGCGCTGTCCCATTTATGAGGTCAGCGTCGACCGGCTGATCGTACACAAGTGATGCTAAGGATTTTTGTACGACCCAGTCGCCTCGCAAAACTGAGCTCGAAGTTGTCTCTCTGGCATAACCGACATCCACGGGAACACAACTGTTTGTAAGTTCTATCTAAGAATGCGATGAACTGACTAATGAAGTAGGCTGTTAGAGGGAGCTACTCACAGACCAACGCCCATCCTGACAGCGTATCTGGCCAGCTGCATGGGGGCACATCTGAAGGGTATCGGAAAGGGCATTCTTAAACTTTTCTAGATCAATCGTTCCAGGGAGAACATGGACGTTAGGGACCTTCCGATGGGAAATACATGTAAGAGCTATGTCACAAACGGCCGTATGGACTTACATCGTGCACAATGAACAGATCGTAGCCGGGAAGATCAACTGCGGCCTGATGATTGAGTACAGTGGGCAACGTCGGGGAGACGAGATGCATTGTAAATATCAGGGGCCAATGCAGAGCGGCTGTAACGGCTCGAAGTAGTGGGGCTTGATTGGAACTCGCAGGACTTTTATTCGAGAACTCTACAACTGAAGCGCGTGTATTTCTGACTCGAAAGGTATATTCATAGTCAACCGGGTTGTAGATGAGTCGTATTGAAGGCGTTACAGTCATGATGAGATGACTGGGAGATAGGCTCGAGCTCCATGATGGCCGTCGAAATGTCGCCTAACGTTAGTAACTGGCTCGTTTGGCAACACAACACAAAATTAACCAAGAGGTACACTAGATCTACTAGTTACTCCATCCTCTACTCGATAACACCGGAATCTATGATCCGTACTTCGACCTTAGGTTTCCCGGACTGTGAGCCCTGTGCTTCGATCGCTTTTACGACATCCATGCCTTCGACGACCTCGCCGAAGACGACATGACGATTGTCCAGCCAGGAGGTAACAGCTGTTGTAATGAAGAACTGCAGCATACAATGATGTAGGAAGTGCATGTCACTCGAGTTGATGATTGCTCACCTGTGAGCCATTTGTGTTTGGGCCAGCATTCGCCATAGACAAGAGACCGGGCTTGGTGTGTTTGTGCACGAAGTTTTCATCTACGGAAGATGAGTCACCAGATAAGAAACTAATTGGCGGATAAGTACACACCCTCAAAACGCGCTCCATATATTGATAGTCCACCGGTACCATTAAAGTTGGTGAAGTCACCGCCCTGGATCATGAACTGCACAATAATACTGAGCTACATAGGTAGCGAGTGGCAATGAGAACAACTAGCCTGAGGGATAACTCTGTGGAACAAACTTCCCGCGTAACCCATTGTTTCATTCTTCTCCTGTTCTCCAGGGGGGGATGAGAACTGGTGCGGGGCTACGTTGGCCAGCTCCTCCTTCGGGATCCCAATAGCCAGCTTCCGGAAGTTCTGTGCAGTCTTTGGTACCGTGTCATCGTAGAGCTTGAACACGATGCGTCTGGCAGGTGGCTTTCCAACTGCAACGTCGAACTAGCGTGACATAGCAGACGGGGACAGTGCACGAGAGAAAGAAACGTACGAAGACATTGCCTCTTCATACACGAAGTGAGAACAGATCAACAAGGCCCGTGACAAGAAGAGAGCTTACTTGGACTTGGCCGCGGAGGACATGAAACGACGGAAGACCATGGACATTTTGGTGGTGCGTGGAAGGCAACGTCGTTGCGGAAGTAACTGAGAAAAAGAGTCTCTCTGGCGGGGAGTCGAACCCCGCTCTCCCGCGTGACAGGCGGGTGTACTATCCGATATACTACCAGAGACATTGACCACCCCGACGAAACCGCTCCATCCCATGCAGTCGGGCGCGATAGCAGGCCTGAAACACATCCTCACCGACACCCATGGCGTTCTATCGACCCACAACTAACTACAACCTCGCAGGCAAGATTCTCCTCGTGGTAAGTGCTTGCATCGTCTCACCACCATCCGCAGTCTGTCAACCCAGACCAGCCCATTGTCTCCGTCGCCAATGTGGGGCAGCTGGCAGCCGACCTGTTCATCTCGACTCTCAGACTGCGACGCGTCGGCGTCTTTGATCCCAGGCATCTCGTGCCTGTAGTCGGGGCACCCGAAGACGGCAGCTCGGACCTAACCCTGCCTCTCGAATGTACGTCGTCTCATCTACCTCCGATGGCCGTTCTTTACCCTTCTAGTATTCGGAAGTAACAGCAGTAATATCGCCGTCATCCAGCAACGATCACCGGTCCTAAAGGTGCGAAACAACAGTGTTTGATTTGGTTTTCATTTTACCTGTCGGCTAGATTTTCAAGCAGGACTTCCCCGATGCGTTGCTGGAATTCATATCTACGTCATGCCCATCCGCAGTCATCTTCCTGGCAGGTGTAGATATGTCCAATAGAACGGACGCTCAGATGCTGTAGGTGCCCAAATCGTCGTCACAGTGATGGGTGGATGACCTGTGGTCAGTACACCAACCACATATATACGGCCCCTTTCGTCGCCAGCTCTGACATCGACACCTCTCATGTCCCTGTCTGCTTTACCTATCCCTCCCTATTCTTCTCCAGTGCCCCAGTTTGTCCATCCAGACCAGGATCTGTCCAAGCTTCCTTTCGTCCCTGGGGGTGGCCTCACTCGCCGAATACTTTCGTCCATCCCCGACTCGTGGAAAATACCCACTGTGTGTTTGCTGCAATATGTTCTGGAGGGTGACAACAGATCGGACGCTCATCTCTTAGCGGCAGTCACGGCAAAGGTACTCAACGCCAACGTGACAAGCTGGATACAGCCCACAACGTGGGGCCATGGACTTTTTGGATCCCCTCATGATCAAACATTGTACGGCTAGGGTATTGGATGCAGAAATAAGTACCTACATATGTCATCGCTTCCCCGCAATCCCAATACGATTACGCCCTTTCTTTTTTGCGGCTTGACTGAGAGGGAGATATGCATAAGGCTCTAGCCCACCTTTCTTGACATCGCCACCCGCCTTCTGTTTCCACAGTGAGGGGAAAGATCAACACATGAGCAGTAACCGCACCTTTGCTTTGAATTCGTGCCCAAGCTTGACCTCAGGTCGTCGGCGGTTCTTCTTGTCGCTGGTCAGCGTCTCGTCGCCCATCTCCACGTCTCCATCTTCGTCCTCATTTTCACGCCGCCGCTTCTTTGTATCCTTGTTGAACTTCACACGCCCCCTGCTATCCCGGGTGAACCCATCAACAGATGTTAAGCTTTCTTTATAGGCCCCCCCTGCCACATCCTTTGCGGCTTTGCGAGCGCCGGCTTCGATGTCGGAATCAGACTCTTCAGCGGGTATGACCATCTTTCCTGACTCCGAATCAACTTTGAAGCGATCGGCATTCTTTCCTGCCTTTCGTCTGCGGTTTGCTGAGGCACCTGAAGGAAGGCGCGTTGGTAATTATGGCCAATGGACGTACAAGCTTCACTTACTGGTCACTCGGGACGCAGCACCTTGGAGGAGATCCATCGGGTCATCATCGTCAGCGCGTAGTCGAACGCCATACGCGGCACCTTTGCCACTCCCTGCGGTAGGGTGCCCGACTTGCCCTTCATCATCGGTGTCTTCATACTCACTTTCACTGCCATGCAGCACGTCTTCAAATGCATCGCCTGTAGGAACATTTCCAGAAACCACCTATCAAGGATTAAGATACATCGAATGAAAAAGGTAAAACAAAACACTTTTTCGCCACTTTCAGCTCCTTCTGCGCGGGCCTTCTTGCGCTTCGCCCTATCCTTCCGCTTCTTGATGTTGACAAGTACCTTCGCAGCTTCTTCTTTTCCGGCCGCCGAGTAAATGTCTTCCCAACCGAACCTTCTGATCATGCGTTCGAAAATGTGGCGAACTTTCGCCTTGAAATGGTTTTTGTGGTCGTGGGACCATGAAAGAAGTGCAGGTACCAGCTCGGCAAGGTGGGGCTTCAGAAGGTCGACTGGAAGAGTGTGAATGGCAAGCTTAATGTACCCAAGTGTTGACTTGACAATCTCGCGATTATTGGATGACAAAAAGACCATCAGGGTAGTGAAGACATCAGCTTGCACCTGTGGTTCAATAACATCTATCGAGAATCGTCAAAGTCTACATCAAACTCCACAATGACCATGCATACCTTTAAACTCGAAGACAAGCCGAGAAATCGCCGTCACAGTGGCGCTTATCATGTGTGGCGTTGCCCCACCGAGACCAGCAGCGACCATGGTGATGTATTCGTTAATAGACGCCTTAGCTGAAGGAAGCACTCAGCTTCCGACGTTTCGAAAGAGAGACCACAAACCTTCACACGTGTCATTGCTGTCCATCTCGTCGAGCATCTGTCGCTTTACCATACCACCTTCACACATCTTCCTGCCCATTGTAACGACCAGGTCAAACGCAGCCAACCGTGCCTTTTCGGAAGGTTCTTTAGTTCCTAGGACAGCCTCCGGAATGAGCGACGGGATAATATGCATGGATGTCGAGGGGATCCCGGGAACAAGGGAGGATAACAACACAAATCGGTCCTTCTTGGCCGCAGGAGAGAGTCCAGTCACGAACGAATCCAGCGTTCGAAGAGTGTCCAGCACATCAACTTGTAACTTTCCGCTGCTTATTGATTTTGCCAAGAGCTTATAGCCACGTTTCTGTATACCGTTGTCCTTGCAAGACAAGACCTCTTCCGACAGACAAAGGCGGAAGAGCGAGGTGATGTCAGGCGTTTCGAGGAAAGGCAGGAGAAGAATGAGGAGATCTTGCATCGTGGCCGCCACAGTTGCATTCTGTTGGACATTGGGTGCGTTGGTGACTCTTTGCAGGTGTTGTTTAAAGAGCCCGACAACGGTGAGGCATGCCTTCGAGACATCCTGGCTCTCTGCAAGGTTCGCCCAGACACCAATGACATCTCCGGCGACCCCTCTGCAATCTCTGTCTACACTGCCGAATATGTTGAAAAAAACGGCAAACCAGCTTTCGACCTGGCTCTTTAGGAACGCGACATTTTGCGCAGCCTCCTCGGGCGTGGCCGACCCTCTGATCGTCAGATGGCCAGCCTCCAAATCCGTGCTGGAGTTGTCCTCCGAAGCGACAACAAGGTTGGATTCTACCAACAGCTTGAGACCCTTAAGAACAGGTAGTCGAAGGTCGGGATGATTGTATAAGAGCTGCGACAGCAACTGAGAAAACGCGGGGGTGAAAGCCTAAGACAGATTAGAATTAGATCACTAAAGTATGACGGCAGACACTCACATTCTTTACATCAGGGGATGCATTACAGTACCCGGCGAAACCCGCCCACACCTGCGAAACAAGGACACTCCACACCTTAGCTTCGGACTGTCTGCCCTCAGCGTCTGCTTTTTGCTGACGGTCAAACATCCGTTCGCTAAGAGGTACGAAGTATGACACAAAGTGGCTCAGCGGGGATGGATGCGGCTGAGCGAGCATAGGTAGAAGGAAAGCACGCGGCTCACGACCAGCTTGTCTACAGCGTTGATCAGCGCTGAATCAACGGGCTAGAGGATAACACGGACCGATCTTCAGGCTCGAGGTTTAATGGAAGCGCCTGTAGAAGAACCGCAGGACCAACCACTCTCATCGCAGTTGAAAGAACGGCATCCGCCGCTTCCTTGTGTTCAAAGTTTTTCTGGACTCTCAGCTCGGCCACTTGTTGTACAAGTGGCATGAGGAAAACCTCAGCAGCAGTCGTCAATTCTCCAACCTTGACCCTCATGTTTAAATTCCTTATAAGGGACGAGATGATGCTAAGCAACTCTGGCACTGCTTGAGCGTAGGCTAACGAATCCAGAGCCTTCGAGGTCTGTGCAAGGACACTGCGAAGGGCTGATTTTCCATTTTGAGGTTCTCTGGCAGCCGCTTGCACCATCATAAGCGTCATGCACTGCGCGAGACTGGCGATGGCGTCAGCAGCGGCTTTGCCAGTCTGTGCATGAGTCGAATCAAGGAATGTCCAGCCAGCTTTCCATACTGTCAAGAACTCGGCTGCGCAGCCTTCCGCGTCTGCAGAATGATACGCGAGCATGGTGTCGCCCAGAACGCGCAGCCACGACGGTGCCACTGTTACATCTGATTTGAGAGGGGGAGACGCGAGAATTGCGGCGAGAACGGCGGGTATCTGTTCAGTGCCACTTTGAGTGCCAGAATTTATGGAAGACGTGAGCAGGTCAGAAAGGATGGAATATGATGCCTGCGATAGATAGGGGTTCCCTAATTTGGGAAGGGTCAGAAGTACAGAGGTGATCGGTGGGATAGCCTGAAGCACACAGTTAGCGGTGGCTTCGGGAAAGAAGACATGCTCACCTCTAGTGGGAGATCAGGTAGCACAGGACGCAGTAGGGCAAGGAGGTGTATGGCTGTATCGGTTGGATTCGAGCCTTTTCCCGTAGATTTAGAGTTTGAGAAAAGACCTGAGCTAGCCTTGTGCAATGATGTTTGGAGCCAATCGGCGATGCGCTCTGCGTATGGATGACGCAGAAGGGGACTGGGTGCATTCGACAATACATCGCTGACAAGATCTGCGGCCCTCTTTCGTACTTTCGGTCGAGAGTCAAGACATAGTTGTAAGATGGTTGCAAATGATTGTCGGACTTCTGGGACGTCCAGTTGGGAGCGGTCAAGGGCCCGAAATATGACATTGTATAAGGACAGTTGTGACCTTAGGGGCGGTGCGTGTGCAATGAGAGAAGGAAACAATGGAGCGGTCAGTGATAGCAAGGTGCTGAGGTTAGTCTGTATGACAGCAGGGGGCACGAAGGGAGAGACGAGCGCAAGCAAGTAAAGCTCCGCTGGAAGAATGTCGCCATCTCCGAGAGAAATCTCGTTCTTTCGAATCGTTCCATCAAGCGTTGTTATCAATGCCGCGAAGTATGCGGTAGGCGTTTGATCAGTGCCCTTCTCCTGGAACGTCGATTCCAATGCCTGCAGCAAATTCGCAGGTGTCTTTTGATGTGCAAGAGAGGATTTTGTATGGGGTCGTATTTTATCCAGTGCGTCCTCCATTTCCAGAACGCGATGGCAGAGATGATCGCAAGGCAAAAAAATGTTGACGTAATACTAACCACTGCATTACTTACCATATGCGGATATTTTATGGATGCTGCGCCAAGCCGAAAACCCGGGTTCAACTCGAATCCCCAGCAAGACCGACGACGAAAACGACGACTACACGACGACCGAGTGCACATGCCCCAGGGTACACCTACTCCTTGGTCGTATATCTTCGTTAGGCACGTTTAGCACTTACCCCTGTGGCTCCACTGACCCAAGTTTGCACCGTGCAAATTCTGCAGGCTTCTGTTCAAGTTCGTCCTCAAAATATTCTATGGGTCCATTGTTGTCGAGAACGTTGAGCTGGTTCCAAAAACTGGACAACCATGGTGAGGTACTATATTATTCGCCGTATTCGCCTAACTTGTATTCTAGCATTGTATGTGCCAACCACAGCAATTCACTGACGGATGCACTGTAAGTGAACTGCCATCTGTCCTTTTGGCGTCCTATTAAAGAAATCCTCTTGAAAGCGTCCTAGTTGCGTCCATACCCTCACGAGTAAGCTTGTCGAGCTGCCAGCTCGGTACAAATCATTAAGAGACCCTTTGCCAGAGACGCAACATGCTTCGCCTCACAGCCAAATCCACTCAATTCGGCCGTAGGACATTTACAAGTTGGCTTATTGAATCGGCCGGTACTGTGCCAATCAAGAGACGTAAAGATTTCAATGATGAAAGTGTCGACAACTATGGGGTGATGGAGAAGCTCATGGAGGTCAGACAGACATCTCTGGTTCTACAGAGTTGACTCACGTTAGGGTATATGAAGGCCTTGAAACTTGGCGATGCGATATGCATGTTTCCAGAAGGGATGAGTCGTTACCACCCAACTATTGCTCCGCTGAAGACTGGAGGTGGGTACAATCTTGCATGCCATGACCCGGACTGATTTCTCGTCCCAAGTTGCGCGTATTGTTTCCGACGTTCTAACTCACAATCGGGATGATCCTGACTTTTCAATATCGATTCTCACCTGTTCCATAACCTATGTGTAAGTTCGTCAGGTGATGACGACCGTTATTCTGAAGTTTAATGATGCCAGGCATCGCCAACATTTCCGCTCGGATGTCCTGGTTACTTTCCACCCACCTATCAAATTCACTCCCAATGTACGACGGACCTTGCTGTGCTATGTTCCTTTGAATTAATATTCTGATGTAGGATAATCCAGAGTTGCTCGCGCCAGTGGAATTTGAGCGTATTCGGGAGGTTACTTGGCGCATGCAAGAGCAAATCAGCTCTGGAACTATTGATGCACCATCTTGGGACCTGATTCGCTCTGCGAAGCTAGCATCGCGCATGTATGCTCCGCTGGGGACCCGTATGAGCCTAGGAGACTACATTCGCTTGACACGCGCTTTCGTCGAAGCTTTCAAGGCATCAGAACGTCCTCTCGGAGACGGGACAGCGAATGGCCACGATGAATACACCACAGAGGATTTCGAAATTCAACGTCTGCGGCGTGACTTGAAGGTAATTAGCCGCCCATCGGTGCACTGAACGCTTGCTCATTGGGTGACACAGAGGTATCAAGACCAGCTTGTCCGTTGGGGAGTCAAGGACGACCGCATCCGTCGACCGCTATCGAGACGCACGATCCTTTTTCGAATGGCCATCCGCCTTTCCTGGTCTATTTTCCTCTTTACCCTGTCCACACCTGGTCTTATACTCTGGACGCCTGTTTTCCTCACGACGTTCTACGCCGTGCATAACTTCAAAAAGAGTGGCCCTATCTGGGATACGTGGGATGAGATTGCCCAATACAAACTTGTATACGGGTTGTTTTCTGGTTTGTTTGTCTGGCTTGTTTCTGTGCTGTTAACCCTGCATATTGCACCCATCACCACGGTCATGGTCCCGGCTGTAATGTGGATGACGTTGAGATGGCTAGAAGACGCCGTCTCTGCGTTTAGAGCATTCACTGCGCTTATACGTTTGCTGAGAGTAGGGAAGGTGACGTTGCAGTCGTTGCGGGACACTCGCGAGGACTTGTATGCGAAAATACAAAATCTGGCAGTAGGGACAGTGGGGCTCCCTGCCGACCCGGAGAAATACTTCTTAGAGAAAGGTGGGCGGGAAAAGGGACGGGTAGGAGGCAGGTTGGATAGTGGAGCAAAGTATTTCTCCATCCGTCGCAGAAGGAAGAGAGATTGGAATGAGGCGCTGAGGTTGCACGACATAGTGGACTATCCCGAAGAAGGGTTATAAGTCAGGCACCATTGACTTTTCTTTGCTATTTATGTGCACAATCTAATCACGGAAAACGGTGGTATGGGATCGAAGGATGAAACGGCAATCCAAGTGGAATCAAAGGAAGAATGAAGTGCAAGGGGAAAGATAATAGGGTAATTGTGCTTTTGAAAACTCGTCAACGCGTCCAGGACCTCAGGAAGTACCAAAATATCCACCTGATCTCCAGCATAAATCAAGAAATTCTCCCATTTCATCCCCGTATGGGGTAATAAAACCTGTTGCCAGCAGCCCATCTATAACCGCGGTCGGCAGCCATGCCAGTGTAGATTACACCGTATGCGACAGCGAAACCAAATAGCCAAGACATCGCGTTAAGGATAAAACCAAATCCTGTGCGGACTCTCTTCAGAACGAATGCACATGCCTGACTGACATGACTCACCGGGCGTTGCATACTCAAAGGCAGGGAACCTTTCCCTATGGTATAGCTCCGCAACGAGCATGAACGTGAGCAACTGGAAGCTAGCTGTGATAAGGAGCAAACGTAGGCCAAAAGTCCTGTTCGAGTCATAAATGATGTCGCACCATGTAGCAGAACGAGACCTGCAACGGCTCTCCATACCCTACGTCTTCTAGAGTGAGTGCTAATGCCAAACAACAAAGCTACGAGGGCAGCGGCAGAGAACCAGATACCCCATTCAGTGAAGTACCGTGCAGACGTCCAAGCGGCACAGAAAATTTTCTTTTCGCCTTCGCACTTGTCCTGAGTGCGAAGAGGAAAATTTCTGCATTCGTAGTCTGAGAGTTCGAAGTGGGGTACTTTGCTCAAAGTACGTTCGCAGCGTTCCATTAAGCCATAACGGACAATAACTTGAGTGTCTTGGACATCATATTTTGCAACGAGCCTTCAAATGGAACGAGTCAGGGTGCTGAGAGGTGCGATACTGTGCACAGGCGAACCAATCCGGCAGACGAGCGGACAGGATGTTCTGAGAGTTCTATTGAGAAAGGGAGGCGGAAGGCGGAGTTAAAAGGCTTACAAAAATCAAGAGCGCGAAGACGGCGAGGAATGTGAGCGCATACGAGGCCTTCCGCATCTTGAGAGGAAGAGAGAGCGGGTGGTGAAAAATGGCCCTGCTGCGATGTTTTTCAAGCTGTTGACCTCAGGGGCTCCAGTGTGTGCTTACATAAGCCCTAATCATACAAGGCGCAACATTTTTATCTCCATCACTCGATTCGATGCAGTCCGTCCATTGGCACAATCACCTCTTCGCTGGCGCTGTGGAGCCAGGGAAAATGCCAGGCCGTTCAGTGCCCGAGACAGACAACTACAGCATTAACAACCCGCGGCCCCCTTGACTGGGACACTGGAATATAGCAAGCTCATCCCACCCTGCTATCGGCTCCAACGTGGGTCTCGGTCCAGATCAAAATGACAAGAAGATTGACGATAGGATCCACTCGATCCGAGCGTCCGATTGGCCGATAAGATGGGGCTGAGGAGTTCGAGGCCTTGTTCGAGGAGCGAGTGACGTCCTTGTCGATTAGTGGTTAGATCATCACGTTGTGGACCTCCCAAAACCGTGAAGACGGAGGCTCGAATCCTCCCTGGGACAACTTTTTATTCCCTTTATATAATGTGTTACAGATCATAGGTTAATCGAGACCCTCAAACTCGAGGGACTCCCTGGACGACCCTCGGATATTTCTCTGCAATCATCTGTCACAAGTAAACTCGCTTCATTCAAGTGAAAATGTATACTCAAAGAAACTTACAGCAAAGAGAGCAGGTGCACGCATCGCTAGTACTTGTGGGTCTTCCGCAAGTCCGACGAAACTAGGATCATAATCAACACTAAATCAGTGGCGATGACAATTGAAAAGAGCGCCTACATCGTTGACACGCCGGCTTCAATTGCAGAAGATAATGTGAGGGCTGTAAAGGCACCTCGGATCAGAGCAGACCACCTGTTATAGCTTGGTTCGACTTACAACATTGCAATCCGATCAAAAAGGCAAATAAAACCACAGGGGCCGTGTACTGTCCGTCGGCGTTATACGATGGATGTGTGACTAAACGCAAACAAGTCAACAGGTGTCACTATAGGCTAAATCAGAATACCAACGTCGCAAGTACAGGTATGCGAATAATGAGCAGAGCAGTCCTATGACGTAGGCGCCAAATATCAAAGCTGGCATTACATGAGATTCCCTTCATGTGAAAATAACCTGGCACATACTAGTTCCAACAAGCGAATCGTTGACAAGGGCATCGATGCCTGAACGTACAAGACTTGAAGATTTCCAACAAACTCGGAAGCAGGGAACATTACCTCGATCTCGAAAGAGTCTAAATGTGTCCTTCGCTGCTTTGAGATATGTCTTTCCATACAGTGCTGTCGGGTGTTAGCAGCAGAAACAAGTAAATCATTCTGTAATGTACCAATTTCGATGTAAGCATATCTGTTGAAGTACTCAACCATGCTTTCAATGCAACCGACGAACAACTCGGCACAACACGCAAGGCATGCCTCAACAGCTTGATAACTCGTTTATTGGATGTTTACAAAAGGTGAAGCATCGGACTTACGACTTCCTTCTTGACTAGCATTGTTCCTCGCAACATTCAGGAGAAGGCGAATTAGTTCAAGAATGGTGACGATCAGAGATCCAAATGCGATGGAGCCGAGGGAAATAGTAGATGCACGGGCGAATGCACTGAGAGTAGGGTGCCTTGGCTGTAACGCCATGTGAGACATGATGCTAAGACGGTTAAGGCTGATGAAGCATCACCATTTGCCCAAATTCACGAGGCCCGAAATAGTACCAGCCTGTAGCAAAATAATCAGCCCTTATTATTAGTCGTTCGTAGCAACGACCACCCACATCCGTAAGGTCCGCCTGCGAGAGTGGCCAAGGCGACGTTCCCGATGATTTGCGATGTCCACAGGTAGGAAAAGACCGAGTAGATTAAAAGCCCAGTTACCTTGGCGGATGAACATGATGACGCAGTGCCACAGCCTGCATGGATACATGAATGTGTGGAGTAAGATATCTCCATATGTGCTTACTTGGATTTCCCGGTGTCCACTTGCCATATCTATGAATAGATGACATGAACGATACCAGAACCACACGTCTCGACTCACATGGCAATGGCTGTAAAAGTAAACCAACTGATGTGCTACACACTCAATGCAGCCTGCAACAAAAGTGCAATGAATGCCACAAAATAGACACTAAGATGATGCTTGGAAACATCCATAACGACTTGAAGGAGTAGAGATGCAAGCGGGATGCGAGCCCTGAATCCGAAGTACGCAAGTACTGATACTAGGGCAATGATGGTGAAGATGATGGCAGCGGCTGTAGCCATGTAGCATTAAAATACGCGTCTGGAAAGTCAGAATGACAGCCGTACAATAGTATCCGATGATCCAATAGTATACGCAGATTGCGCTGCAAATGCCTTGAGCAAAGGGACGGTGAACGGAAAGGTCACCTACATATTCGACGCGATTGCTAGCACGAGAGTAATGTGCATTATCACACGAGTGAAAGCGCGCGTCAACATGAGATAGCTAACAGATAGCAGAAGACCAGCAACCGTCACTAATAATAGCAGATAGACCGTATGCCTGGTGACAGGAGAAGGACTTGAGCAGTCGTGGATGGAGGGTGTTGCGCTTTACTGACCAGTTGAGGGTTACAGCACTCCCGCTCTCACCATTACCTCCAACACCACCCCCTAGACCCCCGATTTTGATCCATCCGTTGATAGCGATGGCTGAGAGTGCCGCAAAACCCAGCAGCTGAGAATGGTGTTAATCAGCGATTAGCTGGACAAGTTATCGCCGCCGACCTGCAGGATGAACAGCACCAAGAATATTGGATCGTTCACTCTCTTCTTCGGCTGAAAGCGCCCACCTTCGTAGGGTGACTTGGTGTCCTCGTTGAATTGGGGTGGTGGGTTAATAGGCTGAGCGTAAGGCTGCGAGTAGCCAGGAGAAGGACCTGGCGGCGCGAGCGACTGGTAGCCCTGCTGGGCGCCCCACTGGTCGTCGTTGTACATTGCTACTTAGTGACCGACGTGGACAGAGAAACGGAGGTGTCCGGTTAGGCTGCAGCCATATGTAATGAAGACGCCTGACCTGGGTGAGGCTGATTACATAATACAAGCAGAGAAGGTGGATTTACGTACAAAATTCCTGACTGGGTGGTCGAGTTTTCGATCGCAAACTTAGTCCTCTTCCACTTGCCCACTCTGCCCTCGGTCGACGGCGTACAACGACCAGACGTTGTTCTTCGCCGTGCAGCATACAAGCCACTGTCATACCCACCCACTCTTGCTGCGGGGACGAAGGCCTCAGTAACAGTGTCTGCAATCAATCACCTGCAACACAGGTCCTCTCATAAGGCGTCTTGGCTTGTGCGAACGCCCGCGAGCTCTTTTTTCTGGCTCATGAGTGTATCCGTTGGTGGAATCAGCCTCCTTTCTCCATGGTCATCCTTATTCAGCTGGGATGATACCCTCCATCCCAGGACCGGATTTAGATCCTTCGTCTGCGCACTGGTATTCATCACCGTTCTTCTCATCCTCGGTGAGCGTCATCGTTCCAATCGCGTAATGTGTGACATTAATTTTCCTCATCTCCCCTCCCTCGATACCCTTTCTCAATCACCCCGATGGACCATCGTTTCAAACACAACCATGATCAGCATATCTCACGAATCCCGCAGAAGCATCTTTCAGAACTTACCTCACCGAACAGTCTTTCCGCCAGCATCTAAGCCATCTTGAAGATCTCACTGACGACTCAGGTACCGACATCGAATACACCTCTCCGTCTCGTGGCTCCGCCGCAGGCATCCCGTTGGATAGGGCCACACTTCCATTCCATTTCGCTAATCGTGCCTCCGTTTCGCTTCGCACACCAAAACATGTCCTCCACAGTTTTGGTATCTGTACCATTGCCACCACCCGCGGTGCTGCAGCCACCCGTGGCGGGCGCAGTGGTACCACATTAAACGGCGTAGAACACGGCACACCCGTGGCTCTGGACACTTGGTTCATCGGCGCGTTCGGACATTGGTGGCGTGGTGGTATGGTTGATTCCTGGTGTTATGATGCTATAGTTCGTTCCAAAGACACTGAAGGCTGGAGTTCGGGTATCCTCGGTTTCAAAGCATCGGACAAGCTCAGCGAATACAACGGTATTTCGCGTCTACTACTGATTTGAATGTACAAGTTCAGCTAAGCCAACTCTAGGTCTTTTTTTCCCAAAGTCTGGCCCATGCCCTCGTCTATTGCAGCGTGGTGTGCCACCCAAGCTGCGGAGCCGCGAGCGATCTGTACAAAGTACTGGCCTATTGCCAAGACGGAACTCTACCCCTCCGCCGCTTCCCAAGTCTGCATCGCTTCCTTTGCACGCTGATCACCGTGTCCAGGAGCATTTACCAGGAGCATCTCATTCACCACCCCTTGGAGTCGAGCGCAGGCGGAGTGGCATCCACACCTCCCCAGTTGCACTCCCCGTGTCTCGTACTTGTTCGGCATTAAGCGCATTGGATCATTCACCGGTCATCTCAGAGGTTCTCGAACAGATAGCGGTCGCCCAGGCATCCGTTAATGACGTCAGGGCTCAATTGAAGGAAGCCCAAACTTCTGCCATACAGTCACATACCCAACTGGAAGCCGAACTCGACGAGCTTCGTGCGAGAAAGCGCGAAGAAGACCAAAAGAGAGCTGATAACAGGACACGGACAAAATCTTTGGAAGAAGCACGGCGCGTGGCAGAGACTCGGAAGCGGGAAGCTGAGAAAAAGCTAAAAGTTGCCCGAGGTACTAAAGCATCTGCCACTCGCCGCGTGGAAGAACTGGAGAGTGAAATAGGAAAGTTAAAACAGCGCCTTGATCGGGATCATGCAGCCCTCTCCACTCAACCTAGTGGTGCTGAAGAGGAGCAGAGGTTGTTATCTGAACTTGAAACCAAGAAAAAGGAAGTGCAGGTGGCGGAGGAGGTTGTTGCTGCTCTCAACGCTCGTGCTAGGGAGCTAGAGGAAAAGATCACGGAGGGCAAGGCGCGGCTCCGTAGTGCCGAAGAACTTGCCGCGAAAGGCGACGCCGTTCTTGGTACTTTCGGTGCTAACTACGATCAAATAGATGCACGTACTTGGTCTTCGGCCTATAACCCTTTCGACCTCCCAGCAGACATGGCTGCGGCTCTAGAACCACAAGACAATCAAGGCGGGGTGCGGTCGGATTCGACGAATCCTCCGCACTCGCCAAACTCTGTGCGGCATTCCGCAGGGTCATTCTCTGGTTTCGGCGCTACCACCAACGAACCTACTGTTCCTCGAGTGAGGCCTTATTCTATTGACATACCTGTTCACCACGGCTCTATATCTCTGTCGACTTCTCAAGGCCTAGGTCATCACAGTTATCATCAGGCACCTGGTTTCATTCCCTTGGAGTCTCCGTCATCCGCATTTATTCCCAGCAGTCTCATCAGTGTACTCGACTCGCCTTCTGCGGATTGGAGGGGAAGTTTTCTCGGTGATGCTGAAGCAATGAATTTGTCCCCTGTCACGTTTTCTGCCCCTCTGTCCCCCGAATTGGATACCGACCTTGGTCCAGACGACGCGGGGCGTCACCCGCAACCTCAAAGTCACTCTGTCTATGGCCAAATGGTGGTACCGTATCGCACGAGCTCAGACCCCACTGTGAATGCTTCCGACGGCCTACAATCCAATCCCGCACTGAGCAGCACAGAAGTCGTGCCACGCAGGTGGTTCTCGACTTCTTCAAGGGAAAAACCGCGGAAGGGACTCAACCCTGACGCAAAAGTCTTTTGTCTTCCGAAACGTAAATTAGGTTCTTCTGGCACGGACACGAGCACGGACATGAATACGCTACCCTCATACAGCACACTCAAACCAGCTGGGCTCATGTCTGGTATCACTTCGACGCCTTCTGCTCTACTTCGTGCCTTCGCTCCGTCCCGGGCTGAACGCGAGGCTCTTCAACGGGCTCTCAGCGTGTCTACCAATACCAGTCTCGAGCTTCTTCCAAGCCTCAGCGACGTCGGGAGCATTCCTCCTTCGCCCCAGCACGTGCATACAGAGAGGGAAACGAGGAGCATCGGGGAGAAGGAGTGTTCGCTTCCTGCATGGTTGCAATCATTGCCATTGATCCGCAAACCGAACTTTAGCCCATGGGAAGACGAAGATGCTGCGCCGATCGAACCAAAGGGAGTGTAATGTGGTGTTGGATGGTGGAGCGCTCGCTACTGGTAGCGGTCAGCGTTGTAACTCAGGTAGGGGGTCGGGGGAGATCAGAACAGAGGCGTTGTGGACGAGGCCCGAGTCTACTTTCCAGTTATCCCTGCGTGTGTCCCAAATACGTGAATATATGAAATTGTTGTTGTGCCGTAGGAGACCCTTTTTTCAACGCACGAGTAACATTACTAGAGCATCATGAGCATTTCACGGAAAATGTAAGGTAAGTTGTAAACACAATAGTAAAAATCTACCCGCGAGTAGCAATGATATTAGAGTATGTCATCTTGAGATGGTGGTTTGTGGGTTGCTACGTATCTTCGCAGGTCCTGCGAGAGGGTATAGCCACACTGACCCAACTCCGTCAAGGCCAACGCATATCGCGAATCACCCGCAACAACACAGGTTCGAATAATAGCTTCGTATACCCGTAAAGGCGGCAAGAACTTCTGCGCTTTCATTTCCTCCAGGTAAAAGAATGCGTCCTCGTAGGTTGGCTGTGTTAGACAGAGCAGGATGATTCGCTCATATGTCAGAGCATTTGGACGAATCCCGGCCTGTTTTAAATCCAGGAGTAACTTGTCCCCAAGTCCCCGGTGCTTCGCATCGATACAGCCACGTAAGAGGAGGTTATAAGTCTCGATATCTGGCTTGCTAGCGTAGTCGTTGAACGTCTTGTATGCACCTATCGCACGTTGGAGATCTCCGAGCGTAATCGACGCATCGATAATGGCATTAATGGCGGCCGCATCGATGCTGTGGCCCTCATCCCGTAGCCCATCCAGAATCTTCCATGTTCTATCGACTCGGTCAATGTCGTTCTTCAGAAGGTTCGATATTGGCTGGACGGTTTCTGGGCGCGGCACAATGCCATTGCTCCGCAGTAGGTGCAGTGTACCAAATGCCTCCTTCAACTTTCCGGCGCTGGAAAATGCTTCGAGAAGAGGGGCAAAGTGATACTCTTGCCATTCAACACCGATTGAACGCAGGACGCGAATTGTGTCTGTGGCGAGGTCGGCTAGGCCATGACGGGCGCAGGTATGAAGAACAGCAATGCAGGCGCCCTCATCTGGAGTGAGGTTTAGTTCATGAACGGCCTTTTCCCAACATTTCTGGACTCCATCCGCCTGCAGTAATATCAGCTTCTCAGTTCGACCACTGGCTACCAGGAAAATAGACAACTGACATAAAGCAATTCCGCGGAAGATATAAGGCAAGCCATCCACGTCTCCCCGTCGATTCTACGAACGGAGTGGACTTCGAAATTCTGTGCTAGATCGATTGCAAGTCTTGGAAAGTACAGATCAGCGGCTAGCTTAATGACATCCTGGGTGGCTGTCAGATCCGGTGGAAAACCACGTTTAGCCATCTCGTGCATGACTTGTAGAGCGAGCTCAACGCCTTCGGTAGCTGTTATTCGCTTGATGATAAGAGCATATGTTTGCTCGTTCGGTGGAAACCCTTGCTCAGCCATTTTTTCCAATGTTTCCCATGTAGGTTCGAGGGGTGACCGTCTTAGGGCCTGGAGGACGTCAGGTTTCGTGGCACACCTGTGAGAAGATGGGTACCTACATGGAGAATGTGGTGATATGACTGCCGATCAGGTGAAATGCCCATGGCATGCATATCGTCGACGACAGCCCAAGCCTCCAGAGGTAACCCTTCTTCCGCAATGCAAGCAAGCAGCGAATTATATATGACGATGTCTGGCTTTACACGTTCCCTTTTCATCTCCCGTACCAGGCGAAGACAAGGGATCAGTCGTCTCGTTCCCTTCGCATGACTGATGGCCTCATATTGGCACCGGGCCAGCTGAGTTACTGATCCTCGAAATGTATTGTCCTGGTTGAAAGCCCAAGGTGTGATCTTTGAAGGTGCCGCCATCGTACTAGAGAACCGGCATTGACAAGTCCGGAGTGCTGTTTGCATAGTGAGCTTCATTGACCATCTCCTGCATACGAACATACCCCGGCCGGAAAAAAACGTATCCTGCAACAGATACGACAGCGATGGGGAAACGGGCGATCGCCGCTGCCCGCGTTTGAGGGCATTCCGACACGTCGAGGTCAACATATTCTGTTCTGCAGGAGTCTCGGGTGGAGAGACCCCTCCGACGCAAATACGACATAACAAACATATGCCACCGCAATTGTCCATGAACAACTTATCTTCTTCCCCTGGGTTTGGCTACCAGTGGACTTACATTTCTTGGTTGCATTTCTTGTTCTTGACTGTACAACATGGTGAGTGGCACCCCTGTTTTCTTGGCGCCTTGATCCTGAACGCAGTGCAGTTCTACTCAGAGGCCATACTGTCGCGTCGCGGCCCCTTGGCTAAAGTATGGCTTGCCGCGCACATGGAGCGCAAGCTCTCGAAAACGCAGACTCTACAGACAGATATCGAGCAGGCTGCAGGTAAGCATTCTATACCATGGCGTATGAAAGCTCGTTCTCAACACCACGCTAGATGCGATTATGGGACAGGAAGTTGAAGTTATGGCGCTTCGTCTCAGCGGGCAACTATTGCTGGGTGTCGTCAGAATCTACAGTAGGAAGGCAAAATACCTCCTAGACGACTGCAATGAAGCTCTACTGAAGATCAAAATGGTGCGTGCCTCCTAGCGTTGTGTCATCTACACTAGGTATGACTTCTGTTTTTCAGGCATTTCGCCCAGGAGTTGTCGACATGTCAGAAGACCAATTGGCTGTAAACCGCAATGCAATCACGCTTCAGGGCGGTACCTTGGACTTGGACGTCCTTATTCCCGACATTAACTGGTCAAGTGCCATCTTTCGCCTTCCACGTGGCTTTACTTATACCTCTGCAGGGACATTGACTTTGAGGACCGAATTGCAGAACCACAGGGCCACCACGTCGCACGCCAAGCGGATGTCACCCTTCAAACAGCGGAGGATTTCCAACTCGACCTGGATGATCCAGGCTACGGGTTTGACCTTGGTCCCTCTGATGGCATAGGCTCACAAGACTTTGGTGAGCTGGACCTTGGCCTTGATTTCGGTGATGGTCCAGTCAGTGCCGTCGACGGAAGCGTAGAAATTGGGCGTGACGCACCAACACCACGGAGTGCAAGGGAGTCTCTGGATTCGAGAGTGATGGCTCATGGTATGGAGAAAGACATGGATATCTTCTCGCATGCTAGCAGGGCACCTTCTGAACACAGGTTCGGCGCGGATATGGATGTCGACATGGCCTTTGGCCCCGACACCGGTATGGATATTGATCTAGGCTTGGATTTCGGTGACGGTCCCTTGAGTGAACGAGAGAAGACCCCCGGCCAGACAAGATCACCGTCGCGAATGTGTAAGCCTTAAATATATGTTTTCTTTGATTATCGTTGAGATCCTTTAAGCATCTCCACTTACCGAGCCTCCACAAACGCCACCGCCGGACTTTCAGCTTACTCCACGTGCCACAGAGACATTTCCCGAAGGCGAAGTTGATGCAGAGGCTCCCAAAGTTAAACGAAAACCCAAGGAAAAGAAACAAATCATTGACGCGGTCATCGAACTGACAGACGGGCCTGGAGGTAGAGGTAGAGGTGGCAGGGGCTTTGGCCCCCCAGTTGTCAGGGACGTTAGCGATATCCTAACTGAGCAACGTTTCCTGCCTCGCTCTTCGATGGTGATGCGTCTCATGGAAATCCGAGAGGATCCTCTGGCGCATTTCCTCCCTACCAAGGTTACCCCTGAAGGAACGTATCTTTGTGTTGGTCCGCCGGGATTGGTACCTGAATTAAACGATCTGTTTATGCGTCCGGTGCAGACTGCACCGGCTCCCAAGAAGAGGGGCGCTTCTCCAGAGAAAAGAGACAGGAAGAAGCCGAGAGTGGATGGTAGTTTACACGAGGACGAAGAAGTTGAACAGGGCCGACGCGACCAGAGCGTGGCGCCGAGCATCGGAGTAGCCGGTGAGGCGCTCGGTCGTCGCGCGAGCCTTGTACCCGATGGTGGCTTCGACTTTGCGGACATGACTGGTGGGGTGGATGACTTCCAGTTGGATGTTCCTGGCGAATTCCCCGTAGCTCAAGAGGATCTCGGAACCGACCGCGCCAGGAGTGTTGCCCCGTCAGAGCTAACGCGTCTTTCTACGCCGGCAGTTGATGGCGAAGAAGGAGATGAAAGTTATGCGGACCTTACCTGTCCCATCGCTGCCTTTGACACTCGG
Organism: Scleroderma bovista; assembly: GCA_037178675.1. Taxonomy (NCBI): domain Eukaryota; kingdom Fungi; phylum Basidiomycota; class Agaricomycetes; order Boletales; family Sclerodermataceae; genus Scleroderma; species Scleroderma bovista. Next base: position 118,134 of record JAYMGJ010000680.1, read on the forward strand.
CCTACACCATCATCCCAATCTCAGGAAACGGAAGGCGATAGTGAGAGCAAAGGCTATAGCAAGAATACCGTGAAAGCACTTGGACTTATACGTCAGGAACTACAGCCCACAGACGATGGCGAGGGTCGCGTGATGAGCTTTGCTAAAATGTCACAAAAGGCATCAAGGCGAGCTGCATCCGCATTCTTCTTCGAATTGCTTGTTTTGGGTACGCGCGACTGTATCAAGCTCTCACAGAATTCTCCGTTCGAGAACATAGAGATCCGGGCCAAGAATAGGCTCTGGGAATATCAAGGGGGGAGTTCTTTGGGGCGATCCACTGGATCTGCCGTGGGTGCATAGTACGACCGGTATGTTTTCTTCACCAATATCATCTTTGATTTTATGAGCACTAGACGGATTCATATTTACTCGATGTACGATCGTTCGTCATTGATTTATTTTGTTCTTTTGTCCGGTTGACTGCATTATTTCGATGCATTTTGTAGCAGCACAATTCTCGTGTCCGTTCCATCCATTCCATATCATATTTCACTTATCCCTCTCTCTGCGGGCTGACGAAGTATTTTCACATGTCATCTACCATGTACATAGCAATGCCAAGTCTCAATCTTGACGTCATTGTCTTTAAAAAAGCTTGATCGTATCATGGCTGAAAAGCAAATCTCGTACAGATGAAAAACCCCTCTCCCACAACTCGGATTGCAACTGTCAGTAGGCTGTCGAAGATCAGACTCTGGTGTCTTCATTCGGTGAGTGCACCTTCAGAAACTTATCGTCCGCTTGATATGTTTACCGCCGTGGCGAATTGACAGAAATGGCCCCTGGTATATTGAGGTCACAGATTTCCCAAACTCCAATGACATCAGCATTGCTAGCAGAGAGGCTTTCAGCGAACGGGCCAAGTTGCATCGACGAGGTCACAGGAGCTGTCCCTTCCCGGGCCCCATTCTATCCCATGCCGCCTGCCACCAGAATTATTGACTGCCATTTTTCTCGAATACGTGCAACAATACGAGAAATCCCCATTTTATACGACAGGGGTTCCGCCTTGGGTCAACGTTTCCTACGTCTGCCAGTACTGGCGTAGTGTCGCTCTAAACTGCGCTAACCTTTGGTCACATCTCTTTTTCGCATCATCAGGGTGGATGAATGAATTGCTCAGAATGTCAAAAACTGTCCCCCTGATTATTCATCGATTTCTTTCAGAGTTCGAAACTAGGGAAAATCCGTTCCCCGGAGAAAGCACAAGCACTGGGGCATATGGAGCGCATCCGGGTCCTTTGGATTGATTGCTACTGTTCTACAGATGCCCTCAGCATCATCCTTGCTAGACTAACTGCAGCCGCACCATTACTGCGGTCACTTCACCTATCTACGTATGGCGACGGTGAAACTGATATCATAATACTCAAAAACACCGTCATTTTTGTGTGGTTATGATTACATGACTCCACAAGAACTTTCCAATGAAAGGATGTCGACATTCCGTCGCTTGAACCTGCTGAAAGGCTCCATGTACGGTTGATTCTTGGCGAGGTGAGTGTTATGTACGTACATCAAGTCAATCACAACGTATGCCTCTCCAAACAAAACGTTTCCACGAGTCTGACCTGTAATTGTATAGCTCATCCAGATCTAACACTTACAGCCAGTAACCTGAGATGGATTCGCGAACGATCAAAAGATTATGGATGGTCAGACAAGGACTTAGAGGGTTCATAAATATTTGAACAATATATTACACAGCTGCACTGTTTTCAGTGGATATAAGTACAAGATAAACATTGGCAAGTAATCATATGCCTACTAAACCCTAGTCTGGTCACCAGACTAACTAAATCCCAGGATGAATTATTTGTTTCATTATTCGTGTTCGAAACTACTCGCTAGGTGATCAGGTGCGTGACGATGGCTTACGAGCGGGACGAAGAGCCAGGTCCTAGTGGGAAGCGTATCATAATTAGTTGTTCAACTCTAGGAACTCTACTTACCACAACCAGCGAGGACAAACTCAGCCGCCGTCGGGAAGTATCGAAAGATTGAGTGGCATAAATCGCGTTATTCAAGTTTTGCTTTCCGTTGGCGAGTTCCTGAAAACATGGGCGTTAGTGGAAGGCAAATGAGAACGTAGCTGAAGCCCCACGGAGTCAGAGTTGGCAGGTTGCAAGAAAGGCGCAGAAATCAAGGCGTGAGACGAGACAGTGTCGTTGTCAGTGACTTCCAAGGCGGCCTAATCAGCACACGGGTTGTCAGTGCTCTACAGATGAAGTAAAAATAAGACTTACTATCGCTCTCTCGCGGGCAGAGGGCTTGACTCTTGGATACGGATGGAACCTGAGCAAGTAGGACGACCTGTAATTTGGGAGTTTGCCTGAGTCCATGAGTGCCGTAGAATGGAGGGAGAAAAAAAACGATGGCGACGATCCTCCACTGCAATCTGGGCCTTAAATTTGCAGCAGAGACCGGGATTCCGAAGAAACGGAATTGACCAAGCGAGACACCCCATGCTAAAGACTCCGCTCTGGAACGAGGACTTTGGTCCACACGATGCTTATTCCAGCAGACACTTTGTCGTAACAAAGTGACCAGGCTTCGATGATACGATTTTGCTTCCGTCGAACCACTTTGCGTTCAAACAATCCGATTCCGCAAGATTTCCAGCGCCATGGACACGAGTTACATCTGTCTCCGGCGATGACCCACAAGGAGTGCAGTAACAAGAGGCCATACGGTGTTCCCTGAAGTTTCGGACAGTGTTGCATGTGGATCGTGGTCAAGCAAGACCTGGTACTTTGTACTCCGCGTTCGACACCATGACATCCATCCTGATAGTTTGTTTTCGTTGTCGGCATCATTGCCTAACTGCTCGGGTTGCAATTTTGCAGTTTGGCAGCTCTCCGGGTCAGGGAGCTTCAACCTGGGCCTTCTGTTCCACACAACGGTTCCATTTCCCTTCCCTACATGCAGCTTCCCAGGAATTCCAACGTTGCAGTCTTGCAAGCCGCATCCGTCGGTAACGAGAGAAAAGGGGCGTAGTCACGTGACATCGCTGGCATAAGAACTTCACAGGCGAGTTGTTCCATAACCATCATGTAGTCTCCGTGTGCAACTCAACCTGTGTATCCGCGAATGCTTCAAAACCCTGTTCAAGACCACTGGTGTGACACAAGATGACGAAGCTGCGAAGACGTGTCCCCTCAAGTTTTCAACAGGGAAGGCCCAGGCCGCCCAGCAATTCTGTTAACCAACGAGATGTCAAAATGCTCATCTTATTGTCCCTCCCAAAGGAGGAATGCACTTGAGTGAATCAAGACACTCACCGCTATGCTGCCTTGTGAGAAGCCACGGAACATGAGGAATGACGCCTCCTCCCCTCCAATCATCTTGGCAACCCTTCTGACGCAGCAAGTCTTGAACAATGCCAGAGAACATTGGCGTGCATCAAGTGAGTTCTGCAACGAGCCCAGATCTCCTACGCTTCGTGACGAAGTTATTGGAATTTTTCACCGTGGCGTTGTCGTGAAGGATGCCCAGTTTCCAGTCATGTGGCTCCTCGACATTGAAGACGTTGGCCTGCGGTGTCCAGAAGTCAGCAACAGGCAGAGTGCATGGGGGAGTTTCGAGCCAGGTAGGTAGAGTATTTGAGATGCGCGGTAACATTTTTCAAGTCTGCAAGGCGTGCCCCGAAGATCCAGCGGAATAACGCCCGACAGTTGCAAAGCAACAACTCATGATTATCGCGATCAGAAAAGCAAGTTGCGGTGTATCCAAGCCATCTGAATTTTCTGAGTTGGCAGGTGAGAGCTACAATCAACAGACGAGCAGTGCACCTCTTTCAACTCTAACTCCGAAACCATTTTGTGAGGCTTTTGCCGTTCTTGCAACAATTGCTCCAAACATGCACCCAGTTGGCGATATTATCCTCCTGCCGTTCGTTGGGGACACCATCCAATGAACTCGCTGGTGATAGTTTCTTTGTCGCCCAAATGCTTGCTTATTCCCCCACTGTGTAACTGAAAAAATCCTCTGCTTGCCACAGTACCACACCGGTCCCCTTTCAACCCTCTCAACATACTAACCCAATGCTAACTGGTAAATTATTTATACTTCTTTTGGGACTGTTACTCAGAGCATTTTTATTCTGACAAATTGTGCTCTGGTCGTCCTCCAATAGCTGCGGTAGCGGTTTCACTTACAGCCGACCACTTTCATAAAGTCAAGTTCACAATCCCCATCGAGGTCATACCGCTACTGGCAAAATGGTCATGCCGCGAATTTGCAACCGTTTCTTGCAGGGGATAATGGGAGTGGCCAGAGATCGGCACTACAAAGTTATTTGGCTTGCTGTATAAGGACGGAAAGACGATAATGGTGCAGATAGTAAGTTCTGGTCGCTCCCTTCTCTATGTTTTGTTATGGTCTCCGTAGGGAGGATGAGAGGTCATATAACCCAACTGCCAAGTTTTCACGGCATTCACATTGGCTCTCCAAGCCGCCTCGAGCTTTATATTCGGATAGCCTGAACCCCTCAAGTGGGACGTTGCACGGACCGACCATACTGTGGCATTCGTACTCGCTCTCGTCCTGATATGAAACCCATGCTGGAGGTGCGTGCGCAGGTCCAGGGTAACACCCGCCCTTCGCGAGTGTCAGTAACAGCAACAGCAGGGCTAAAAACAATAGGTTGCCACGTTCATATGTACTTCATCGTGGTCCCGAGTCAAAATCCTAGTGCTCGGACATCATCTAGGATGGGCTGCAGCCTTCGAATCTCGAATCTCAGCAAGTACGTACGCCGTTTCTGGTCTGATAACTCGATCGATTGGAGATTATCTTGATCGTTCTGGCCCACTACTAAGTGACTGAGTAGTACGGATCTCAGCTAGGTTATGAGTGGATTTGTGCACGAAGGATGCAAAATGAGATGGTGACACGGCATGAAGGACCCAATATCCAAGAGACATTAATTTGTGATATATATGATGCATTATTGAAGATAAACGACTGACGACGAGACTTACTCAACGTTGCAAATACAGCCCGGCCTTATGTAAATTCGCATTCTGATTGGGATTGATTGGTTTCCGAAATCGAGTCTTCGCTAGTCCACCATGTCCAACGTAGTTGCCATTAGCAATCGCATACATGGATTGGATTGTGTATATCAACAAGGTTACGGCTGCTCGATCCGTTTTATAAACCTAACTGACAGATACTCATAGCTACGCCACTCGCGACACTCAAAATGAAATGGACGGTATGTTCGATGCCCACTACAGGCTCACAAGTGAGAAGACAATACACGTTCCTTGCTTCAGACAAGAGGTAATAGAGTAGGAACTTCGATAAACAGATATAATACACACATAGTATAGAAAGATAGACAAACCCGTTAGCAAGAGAACAACCAAAGAAAAAAACAGTCCTCCGTCTCATCTACGCCGTTACCTCCCGTCATTTTGGTCACCCTCCGTCTCAGCTGTCAACTCGTCGCCCGACCGCTCCTCTGATGCAGAACCAGTGCCTTCATTTCGATACCAAACAAATGGCTTTGCAATGTCGCACACATATCTTATGGTGCTTGAGTCAGGGTTACCAGAATACGGCATGACTCTTGTGACGAGGTATCGGTTAGTGAGTCGAGTAGAGAGCAAAGCCAACAACGATTTGAGGTTGTCGTTACTTGGAAGTGACAGCATGGGTGGTTTGTCTGAATAGAGATCGCAGAGGTCCGTCCAATTGGGGGCCATGACAAGATCCTTTGAAGATAGTCTGTGCTGCCTTGGGGCAATGTTCGCCATTAAAGAAAGCGACTCGAGGTCAGCAAAGAGGTTTCCTTCGCAGCAGAATTCCTTAGAGTCCGTAAAGTAACCATAGTCCCCCAGCTGTTCTCGTAAGGCTCAAGCACTGTATGTAAGGCATGTGTGCTCACTTTGATATCATCGGATGCGTCCGGGAAAATACTGGGCACCCCGTCTATTTCGTAGCCACTGCAGTTACTCTGCCGATCGAGTATCATGAGACCCCGCCAGTCACGGCCGGGATCGTCTGTTCCCTAAATAAATAGTGATACTAGTGCCAATGAGACATACAAAAAACTACCCACCTTAACATCGAAGGCTGTCCATTCACCTGATACGTCACCGAAACCGTGATCGTGAAATACCTCAAGTTTAACTCCATACATCCCTGAGCTCCTCCACATGACGGACGAGATCTGAAGGATGCTGGTTGTTCGAGGGAGACGGGTCTGCATAATGCAGACCTGACCATAGCGTCCGGCCCCAGAACGCACTTTATTCATGTGTCGCGCATGCTCTGGCGTTCTGACCTTCATTTCCATGTATTTATGCTCGATATAGTCCCGCCATGAAGGTCGCGGAATTGTGTTTTCACCAGAAACGACATGTATCCAGTGCTTGCCAAAAGATAGTCCAAGGCCCACTACAAAACGATGGTTAGTTAGACTATCAGAATAGACTTTGATGCAAAGGGATTCTGTGCTAGTCAGCGTGAGCGTGTCTCCTGTGAATTTTATTGGATACGTGGCGCAGGAAGTGAAACCATTCTCGGTGAGTGCGCTATCGTCGACTTCGAATGTGGTGCTGTGATGCGGCAGGTCTTGGTATCTGAGATAGGCTTGACGCAATCGCAGAGGTCCCTCTGGACGAAATCGTTCATCGTACAGCACTGGGCATCTATAGTAATTAGACTCCCACAAAGCCAAAGCGATGGCCACTGGTGGATCCAATGGACCAAGAGTGTGCGAGAGCTGCGACAGGGACGGAGGAGCAGCCAAATTTGGATTCCGCGATTGGTGATTGGGAATGTCCCGAGTCGATCCTCGACCGAGTCCAGCTCTTCTCCTGGGACGTCCTCTTTGATATATTGGATGAATTCGTCGTGACCCATGAGCTCCATCCTACCACAATACTGGAAGCAGCTCGGGTCATCCGCAAGAATGCTGCCAGTCCGCACGTTCCAGTTCCATGCGAAGATGCTTTGATCGTTCGATGCGCGGATGATCTCCAGCTGAAGACGATGAAATGATTTCTTCCCTTCTCCATACAGCATTGGCATGTTCACGTCCAGAAGACCCATTAGCGAATAAGCTCGGTCCTCCACTCGCGTCGTCGTCCGATGGGCCGCCCACGACATGATTTGAGCGACACACGGACGGTTTCCGCAAAGCCCATGTTTCAATACATGCTCCGGTACTCCAGTGATGTCTACCAAGGTAGGTGCAAGCGTCCTCTTGTAACCTATGCTTTGCCAATGCTTGTTGAGGAACTGAACGTTGCTCGGGGCTATCAGCTCTTGTAACGTCCACCCACGCGAGAACCACTCCGGCCATCCACTGAAATCGGGATACCTCTCATGGTCACTCGAAGTGGGAAATGTTGGATCGGGGACATCGTGGAGGTACGCATAGCATACTTTCGCGTTTTCATACCACCGATACATGGAATTGATGGCCTCGGATAGCTCTGCGCTGCTTCGCTTGTCGATGCAGCAAGTGTCGACCCACAGCCACTCATATCCGTCCTTCTGAGTCCGCTCGCAGCTCTGAAGGATCTTTCGGTAGCCATCACGCTGGCGAATTTCGTCTCTGTCCTCTACGGCCATCTTCGCGAGCTCAACCATCTCCTCATAATCCGCTTCTTTCCCGACCCACCGATGCGACAGGATCGCGTACTCTGTTTCCTCGTCACTGCCGAAGTCAAGGACTTTGGCTCGACAATCCACTCGCCTTCCCTCTGTAATCAAACTCTCCCTCTCAAGAAAAGCTTTTACGTTGATCAGGCGCATGCTGCACAAGTGTGCATCAGCCTCGATGGGATCATCGATTGTGAATGGCATTCATACCTCCTCTAACCGAATTAGCGATGACCCAAGATTGGACGCGGTTGTTGAATCGAAACGGTTGGCGTGTAGTTGTGGTTGTACACTCAGGTTAGTTCTCTTTGGTTGGTGGACGTCTTATGTGCGTGAGGATGGCAGAATGGTGGCACTCTTCTACCCTCGATACAGTGAAGTGGATTGATGGGGGGTAAAGGCACAGGATAACACAGCGAGAGCACTCTATGACACCTGAGCGTCAAGGACAACGCCTTCGATTGATCAGCCATGTGACTACTGAAATCAGTGAAAACAAGTCGAGAGGGGGCGACTGTCTCATCCCTCGAGTCTTTGGTCTGCCTATGGATCTCGTCATTACAACCAGTGAACGTGTTCTGTGTTATCTTGAGGCCATGAACGAGGATGGATAATACGAAGTGCGGAAGACCGGGCGCAATGACCCGGGTATGCGGCGAGTAACAGGTAAAACAGATAAGATGGACGGCAGAAGGTTACTTGTTTATTTTCGCAGCTACATATTGATATACTACTGAACTCCCATATCAGATATCATGCCAGTGGCCAACTCAGCCATGCTACCTTCTGGGGGTCGTGCTCTGTGGGCGAGTTCATGGTACGTAGATATTGGAGAAAGAACTTGCATAGTTTGATTTTTCGTGCCACATACTCCTTTGCTTTGCAGATCATAACACATGTGCATCGAAAGGCGCACGTGTTTATCACTTTGGTGTAAGTATACTGTGCGTCGGTAATGTAAAGGGGAGCTGCCCAAGCCATTGGTAGTACATAGACTTTGTATACCACACCACAGCCCATCCCTGCGCCCCCATTGGCAACATCTACTACTTCTCAGGAGGAAGCCTGGACGTGTCCGCCCGACCGTCTTTTATCCAATCCTCTTTCACAAGCTTCTCCCTATCCAAATAATAATACCGATATACCAACTTGATCGTCCCCTCGCTCACTCCTGCTACTGCACTGATATCCCGGATCGGTTTTTGTATGCCCAGTAGATGACAAGTGAAGTAGATGGCCCCTCCTGCAATAGATACTGGACTCCGCCCGTCTGCAATGCCGTGTTGTCGTGCAGCGATAATAATATCACTGCAAATGGATTGCACGTTGACAGGCAGATCGAGGTGGTTGCAGTACCGCACAAGCAGTTTCTCTGGGCCAGTCGTCGGGCTGCTATCATTGGTCTGCTGTGCAGTAGCACCCGGAGAGAGATTGAAAGCCTGTTCGAGTGCCTTGTAGCACTGGCCAAGCGTCTTTTTCGATACATGCGTGAGATTACATATTTCTCGAAACGTTCGGGGCACATGGGCTTGACGGCAGGCGATGAAGATGCAAGCAGCGATCACTGCTTCTAATGGTTTGCCCCGGAGGAGCTTTTCTTCGTCCGAGCGCTTGTAAAGCTGCTTAGCAACGTCGCTGATCGTCTTTGGCAGGGAAAACTGGTCGCACCAGCTGCCGATGTCTCGGAAAGCGGTGAGGAGGTTCCGCTCGGAGCGTGAGTTCTGGGAGCGCGATGCGGCGCGTTGGAGTTCGCGAGCGATACCACTACCGCCGTCGCGGAAGCTGATGACTGTGTCGAGCTGCTCCATGCCCTCCATCAACGGGTCTGAAGCAGCACCGACACGCGAAGGGTCATCCCCTTCGTCGTTTGCAAACGTCTAGTAATACACCGGGCAAAACGTATGCAGCGCCGTACACTGAAAGGCAAGGTACTTACCCTCCACTCACTTCTCGTGTCGATAACTCGGTCACCGAGCACGAGACCGCAACCGCCGCACACGAGGTCTCCACTGCTGAATTCTTCGACGACGTGTGGATTCACGTCTCTGCAATCTGGACAGATGAGGCGTACTGCAAGGTCGGGGCCATATGTAGGCTCTTTGACCTTTTGTGCGGACGCAGCAAGTGGGAATGGCTGGGAGAAAGCCATGGTAAACGTAGTCGCTGAGTGCTCGTGTGCTGGGAAGGGTTACGAGTGCTGTGGGGGTGGACTCAAGGAGCGCTAGTCGGACAACTGCCACAAACACAGCATGACGGAGATGGACACTTGCACTCCTTCTCTAACCTACTTTGAGTGGTATACGACCATAAGGTTATCCACAGAGTACAGGGAAGACCTCAGGTAGCCTATCAGATCCCTTCCGTCTAAGTTTATTGAGCAAGACTCTGGGCCTATCTCCGTCCCGAAGAACTGCTTAGAGAAGAAGTACCAAACCCCTTGGCACTTCCTCATCTCCAATCTCTCGCAACCTGCACCTGACTTCCTCTACCCTGCTTCTTCCCGATCTGCTCTGTGGGTCTGAGCAGTGTAACTCAATCGCACCTGACATAGTCAAAGGTGCCATCGCCGACAACCCGGCGATCACAGACTACAACCTACTCGCCACTCACGTCCTTGACTCCATCTACGTATCCAACTTCTCTACCTTGCTGTCACTGTCTGGGAGTTTGGAACATACATTGTCCGCCCGCCAATATATGGATGAGAGAGAAGAAACCTCAGATATGATATCGGATGTCAGATGCTAGGAAGTATTTGTTCGTGTCAAAGATACACAATTCAGCGAGGATTAGAGCGCGGTCCGTTGGAATAACTAATGTGATCGTGCCGAAGTAGAACCGTACCGTGTAGGTAGATCTCCCTATGGCTTTGACTCCCCGTCGCTTCTCTGCGAAATGACGATAGTACGGATGGGATTGTGCACCTGCAATGTAGAAGAGGGATCAGATAACATAAACAAGCCACAACAAGTTCTGACTAAGACGCGCGTCGAGCCAAAAAGCCCGCGTACAAAATCAGTCCGCGACTGCGTTATGCAGCAGCACCAACCATCCCAGCACCAACCAGCACAGCCGCAACAACAGCCATCAGACACACTCACCGCACAGACCATCATCCGCGTTATGCGTCTGCGCGACGACCCCGTACCGCCGACAAGCACACCCACGCCTCAGCCCACGCAGCCATCGGCCCAGCAGCAGCCAGCTCCACCCACCGCAACCACCACCACCACCCGCAAGAGTCGCAAACGCAAAGCCCCGCCAACAACCGCTGCTACACCTCCCCAGCAGCAGCATCCGCTCCCACTACCTCCCCCGGGAATGCACCTCGGACACATGCTCCTCCCGCCTCATGCTCTTGTCCCCCCTGGTATGCCACCACCGCCACATATATACCAATATACCCCCCCTGAGTACACACAACCACCACCGCCCCACTCCCAGGATGACCAGCAGCAAGCCATCAACGGTGACGGTGATCAATCTGGTCAATCTTCTCCAAAAACAGGGCCAGGTGGTCGCCAACTGAGCCAGAGTAAACGGGCAGAACAGAACAGGAAGGCGCAGAGGGCCTTCAGAGAAAGGAGGGACCAGTAAGTACCTATGGTTCATCGATAAAAAATGGGTTTTCGTTATCAATCTCGAAATCCTGTTTCTGGTGTGTTTCCCTTCTGACCACGTTTTCTTCAGACACGTCAAAACACTCGAGTCTCGTTCACAATTACTTGAAACGGCTCTTGCATCAGCCGACGAAGCGAACAGGCGGTGGGAAGAATGCCGGACGCTTGTGGATCAGTTGCGCATCGAAAACACGGCCCTTCGAGCGGCATTAAGCCAGGCTCAAATCCAACTAGGACAGATCAGCCAGGCTTCCCAACAACCACAGCCGCGGGACTGCAAAGAGGAAAAGACAGAAACTCCCACGACCAAGAGTGATGGATAATAGCACTAGCATGGCATCGACCAAGTGCTCCGTATTTGACGTTTTGTGCTTTTTTTCTTCGCCTGCACCACTCTTATCGTTATCCTTGAGAACACCCACCTTTCATGCCAGATCTCCTTTTCTTTGTCCTTCGACGACGAGCGAGTTTGCAATGTAGTATGTAGTCTGACATTCTAACCCTTGCTTTTGGGCCCGAGACTGGATCGCACTGAGGGCTGGGACGCCATGGTGATGGTGAGAGGAAACGCTGGGATTGCTGACAAGTAGAACGTTTTATGTAACCCGTAGCTTTGTCATCGTCCTCGTCGTTGAATGTTCCATGTCGGCGGTCATGAGCACTGTTTCATGACAGGGGCATATAACACTGCGTCGGTAGATCATGTCCAGTGAAATATAGTTGCCCTAGGGTACGGTTGAAAATGCACCATACCCTATCGACGCACACAGCCATTGTATGACGGACCCAACGCTTAATTTCAACGTGCACTGGCTTGTACCCTTCCTTGGTGACTCTACTATGCCACCCCAGCACAGATGACTGCTACCTCCAAAGCACTCGTCCTTGCCCTGCTCTGCCTTCTCCGGGCCCACCTTGGCTTCGGGCAGAGTAACTCGATAGCCAATTATGCACCAACCGTCGACTCTTCTTGCCCTAATTCGTCTAGTTCCAGCGCCAACCCGGCCTTCATACGCACTTTTACTCCCGAGTCGCAATCCCTCAACTCGCAGGAGCAGGCCTACATTTCCGCGAGAGAGTCCAACGTCATCCCCGGCGCGTGGTCGGACTGGCTCGGCGATGGTTCGGCCATCGGTTATAGTCTTGCATCCTTCCAGGATCACTTCCCAAGAGTTGGCATCGCCATTGGTGGCGCGAGCCTGCGCACAGCACAGTTCGGAGCGGGCGTGCTCTCTGCTTTAGACGCAAGAAATGGCACGGCGAAAAACATAGGGACGGGTGGTTTGCTGCAAGTTGCGTCATACCTTGCCGGTTCATCAGGCAAGTCCTATGTGCAAATACATCCGATTCATGTCGTTTGACCACTGCATAGGCGGTGCCTTTCTGGCGGGTTCGATGGTTACAAACGACTGGCCAAGTCCTGGAGACTTAGTGTATGGCAATGCACCAAGCTTGTCGGGATGGATGTTGGACGTGGACTTGATAGCTCCCTCTAGCATCGACGTGAGTGACAAGGAAAACCAGGAGTATTGGGGTAGCATTTTGGCCAGCGTGCAAGCCAAAGCGAGTGCCCCCATGTCCGTTGTCTTGGTCTTCCGGGAGGCGTCGTCTCACCCATTTCGTTTGCAGGGATACGAGCATGACAGATATCTGGGGACGAATGGTCTCCTACCACTTTTTAAATGGCACAACTCGGGATAACTTCTTCACGAACCAGACAGGTCACGGAGCGGGCGAGCTGTGGTCCCATGTCTCTCTCCTTCCATCCTACCAGGACCACTCGATTCCCTTCCCAATCATCGTTGCGGATTCGGTAGGGTCCAATGAAACCAATACGACTTCACTCTCACTAAACAATGCAGTATACGAGGTTGGTATAACCATTCCTTTTCCTCAGCAACGCTTTACGACACTCATCTAGATCACTCCACAAGAATTTGGCTCTTGGGACCCTCAGTTGTCTGCGATGACCAACACAGCTTACGTGGGAACACAGTTCCTGAACGGCGAGCCTACAAACACTTCTAGTTGTGTTACTGGCTTCGATCAAGTAGGTTTTGTTATGGGCACGAGTGCAAGTGCCTTCAATGTAGGTCCATCTCAACTTTGGTGTCTCGGCCGCCTCATCTCTTTCATAGGGAATTATCGATGCATCCAGTGGACAATTTACGGGATTCGACCCCGACAACGGCGATGCATCTGGAATGCAGTTCTTGTACCAGCAGCTTTCGTCCCGTGTTCAAACTCGTTCCCAGACGGTAGCGAACTGGCCAAATGTGGGTCCATTCTACCCGTCGTGCCACAATGTTAACAGCTGACATCCAAGCCAGCCTTTTAATGGTCTCAATCTCTCCAGCTTTCAGGATTCTAATTCACAATGGCTATCATTGGTGGATGGAGGGTCTAACCTAGAGCGAGTCCCATTTGGGACCTTGCTTGTCAAGGTCCGACGTATCGACGTAGTCGTTGCTGTGGACGCAAGTGCTGATGATCCAAACCGATGGCCGAAGTACATAATGCTCTCTTTGGTGCAGGCATTTTTAATAAGTATTACTGTGCAGCGGAACCTCCCTTCTTTCAACCTCCCAGCGTATATCATCAGTCCTAAAGTCGTCTCATCAAGGTTTTCCCCCGATTCCATCATCTGCGCAAAACTTCGCTTCTACCGGAGTGAACCAACGACCAACATTCTTCGGGTGTAATCCGAGTCAAATTCCTGCAGAATATCCACTGGTCATCTACCTACCCAATTCACCTCCTCTTGATGGAAGTGCACCCTCCACTAAGTAGGTTCCTGACTAAGTCCCGTTTCAACACGCGTTCATGGAATCTCGTTGACAGCACGGATGACATGCAATTCTCCTATACTCCACTCTTCACCAAAGTGTTTATCAACCAAGCCTCTGCAAACACCCTTGGGGGCTTTTTGCCCAACACCACTTCTCCGGATCCCAACTGGGGAAAGTGCCTACAGTGTGCTGCGATCGATCGCGCTCGTCTCAGACTCACACCGCCACCCCCGCGTTCCGACTTTTGTTCGCAGTGCTTCTCTCAGTATTGTTATGATCCGAACTATCCGCCGAGTGTGCAGGAACTGCCAGGCAGAAACTACGTGTTCTCGAACCCGGATCCAGGTGGCGTGACCAAGGTGAACAAGTTTCTTTCTTCTAACAAGGGCTCTATCATCGGGGGTGTGGTCGCTGTTGTGTGCGTGGCTGCAGGTGCTATCGCTTTCATGTGAGTGCGGTGTCCTTTTTTTTTTTTAAATGTGAGCCTGAGACTTTTCTATCTTCCACTAACACAGATTCTGGTGGCGGAGGCGACAGGAACGGAAGAGCCGCTATTCTCGTGTGCACGATATAAGGGACGACGATGAACCTTGGAAGTACTACGATAGTCATTCAGGAGAGTACGAGATGCCAGCACGTCGCATGTCTATCAGTTAGAGTTTTTGTTTCTGTTCCATTCTTTTTCTTCTCCACGTGGACATCTGTTTCCCCCCCCCTTGGTTTCATCTGACTGGGACACTCTTGTAATGGGTAACAATACTATACTATGAGGAAAGCTCTCGTTTTGCTAGGTATGATGGCTTGATGGCTTTCATATCACACCGTATTGATCAGTGGTGGGACCGCAATGACTGGTATCGGATAACCCCGCATGTCGGAAATTGGAACGGCTTTTCCTGTTTCTCAGTGGAGAGTCGGATTCCAGTACAACTTCGAGTCTAGCCATTGACGGTGAGGGCCGTTTGACCACTCACACAACGGGTTCTACGTTTGATTATACCCTCCCTTTCCCCCGGATTTTTACATGCGGTTTGGGCTGGGAATCGCACTCCCCCTTTGCCTCTTCAGGAGCATCGTAGCGCAACCCAGAATCGGAAACTGGCAACTGATGCTAGGGTACTCGGGCGCCCAGCATCTAAATGTCCACGGCCAAAGTAACAATCTATGTTCAATCTCGACTGGTTTGAGGACTGCGGGGATCACTGGTGGACATAACGGCTCACACACAATCCAATGTATGCAGTTGCTAATCATGTAATGCCATGGTGGGGGAACTAATCGTTCCTGATCAGGATGCGAAGCCTCTGGATTTTCAATAATGCATCATAGAAATCGCAACGTCACCTTGGATATTGGGTCCTTCATGTCATGCCATGTCATCCTTATTTTGCATCTTTCACACAAATTCATGCATAGCCCAGCTGAGACCCGATACTATTCAGTCACTCAGTGATGGATCTGAACGATCAAGATAACCTTCAGCCGATCGAGTTATCCGGTATAAACAGCGCACGTAATCGCCGAGGTTCGAAGTTCGAACGCTACAACCCTCCCAGATCATTTCCGAGCACCAGTATGTTGACTTAGGGCCACGAGGAAGTACATGTGAGCGTGACAACCTGTTGTCTTTAGCCCTGCTGTTATTGTTACTGACACTTGCCGAGGACGGGTGTTACCCTGGACCCAGTGCGCCCGCACCTCGAGGATGTGTACTTGGATTTCATATCAGGACGAGGGCGAGTACAAATGCCACAGTATGGTCAGTCCGTGCAACGTCCCACCTGAGAGGTTCCTATCCGAATGTAAAGCTCGGGCGGCTTGGAGAGGAGATTCACATCGCGAAAACTTGGCAGTTGGATTATATGACCTCTAATCCTCCCTATGAAGATGATAGCACGACGTAGAGAAGGGGGTGACCAGAACTTACTATCTGGTCTATCATCGCCTTTCTGTCCTCATACAGCAAGTCAGATAACCTTGCTAGTGCCAATCTCTCGAGTCCCCTGCAAGAAACGGTGGAAAGTCCGTGGCATGCCCATTATCAGTCGCTATAGGACCTCGATGGGGATCTTGAACTTGATTTCATAGAGGGTAATCGGCTATAAATCAAACCGCTACCCGTGGCTATTAGAGGTCGTTTTGCGTGCCCAGCAGAGCGTCGACACCAGAGCATAAAAATTGTTTTGAGTAACAGTTCAAAGAAGTACAGATAATTCACCAGTCAGCATTGCGTTGGCATGTTGAGTATTGCAGGGGGTCGGTATAGTATTGTGGCAGGCAGAGAATTTTTTCGAATTACACGGTGGAAGAATAAGCAAGGATTTGGGCGACAATGAAATTATCACCGGCGAATTCATTGGAAGGTGCCCTCAACGAGCGGAAAGGGAATAATATTGCCCAGAGAATTTGTTGGCACTGGGTCCATGTTTGGAGCAGTTGTTGTAAGAACGGCAAAAGCCCCACGAAATGGTTTCGGAGTTAGGTTGAAAGAGGCTCATCGTCTGTGGATAATCTGTAGCTCTCACCTGGCAACTCAAATAATTCTGATACACCGCAACTTGCATTGCTGATCACGATAATCGCGAGTTGTTGCTCGGCGTTATTCCGCTGGATCTTCGGGGCACGCCTTGCAGACTTGAAAAATGTTATCGCGCATCTCAAATACTCTACCTACCTGGCTCGAAACTCCCCCACGCAGTCTGCCTGTTGCTGGCTTCTGGACACCGCAGGCCAACGTCTTCAATGTCGAGGAGCCACATGACTGGAAACTGGGCATCCCTCACGACAACGCCACGGTGAAAAATTCCAATAACTTCGTCACGAAGCGTAGGAGATCTGGGCTCGTTGCAGAACTCACTTGATGCACGCCAATGTTCTCTGGCATTTTTCAAGACTTGCTGCGTCAGAAGGGTTGCCAAGATGATTGGAGGAGAGGGGGCGTCATTCCTCATGTTCTGTGACGCCCCACAAGACAGCACAGCGGTGAGTGTCTTGATTCACTCAAGTGCATTCCTCCTTTGGGAGGGACAATAAGATGAGCATTTTGACGTAGCGTTGGCTAGCAAAAATGTTGGGCCATCCCTGTTGAAAATTTGAAGGGACGTCTTCGCAGTTTCATCTTGTATCACACCAGTGATCTTGAACAAGGGTTTGAAGCATTCGTGGATACACAGGTTGAGTTGCACACGGAGACTACATGATGGTTATGGAACAACTCGCCTGTGAAGTTCTTATGGCAGCGATGTCACATGACCCCGCCCCTTTTCTCGTTACCTGTCACGCCCGAACGGACAGGCTTTGCGTGCAGGACTGCAACGTTGGGATTCTTGGGAAGCTGCATTTAGGAAAAGGCAATGAAACTGCTGTTCGTGGTTGTGTGGAACAGGAGACCCAGGTTGAAGCTCCCTGACCCGGAGAGCCGCCAAGCTGCAAAATTGCAACCCGAGCAGTTAGGCAATAGTGCCGACAACGAAAATGAACTACCTATCAGGATGGATGTCTGTCGAACGCGGAGGTACTACAGAGTACCAGGTCTTGCTTGACCACGGTCCACATGCAACACTGTCCGAAACTTCAGGGAAAACCGTATGGCCTCTTGTTACTGCACTCCTTGTGGGTCATCGTTGGAGACAGATGTAACTCGTGTCCATGGCGCTGGAAATCTTGCGGAGTCGGATTGTTTGAACGCAAAATGGTTCGACGGAAGCAAAATCGTATTATGGGAGCCTGGTTTGTTACGACAAAGTATCTGCTGGATAAGCACCGTGTGGACCAAAGTCCTCGTTCCAGAGCGGAGTCTTTAGCATGGGGTGTCTCGCTTGGTCAATTCCGTTTCTTCGGAGTCCCGATCCCTGCTGCAAATTTAAGCTCCAGATTGCAGTGGAGGATCGCCGCCATCTTTTTTTTCCTCCACCCGTTCTACAGCACTCATGGACTCAGGAAAACTGCCAAACTACAGGTCGTCCTACTTGCTCAGGTTCCATCCATATCCAAGAGTCAAGCCCTCTGCCCGCGAGAGAGCGATGGTAGGTCTTATTTTTTACTTCATCTGCAGCGTTGACAACCGGTATGCTGATTAGGCTGCCTCGGAAGTCGCTGACGAGGACACTGCCTCATCCTACGACGGGATTTCTCCACATCTCTTCCAATCTGCCGAGTCTGACTTCGTGGGCTTTCAGCTGCGTTCTCATTTGCCTTCTACTGACGCCCGTGATGTCAGGATCTCGTCAACGGGAAGCAGAACTTGAATAGCGTAATCTATGTCACTCAATCTTTCGATTCTTCTCGCCGGCGGCTGAGTTTGTCCTCGTTGGTTGTGGTAAGTAGAGTTCCTAGGGTGGAACAACTA
Source organism: Scleroderma bovista (assembly GCA_037178675.1). Taxonomy (NCBI): domain Eukaryota; kingdom Fungi; phylum Basidiomycota; class Agaricomycetes; order Boletales; family Sclerodermataceae; genus Scleroderma; species Scleroderma bovista. The sequence goes on from JAYMGJ010000680.1 coordinate 136,550, forward strand.
ATTATGATACGCTTCCCACTAGGACCTGGCTCTTCGTCTCGCTCGTAAGCCATCTTCAAGCACCTGATCGTCTAGCGAGCGGTTTCGACTTGAATAATGAAACAAATAGTTCAGCCTGCAGTTTGGTAGTCATATCACTACTCGCTAACGTTTATTTTGTACGTCTACTGCAAAGAGTCCAGTTGTGTAATATATTGAGTCGTCTGTTCAAATATTCACGATCCTCGCTAGAAGTCTTCGTTTGACCATCCATCACATTCTTTCAAACGTTTGCGAATCCATCTCGGATTACTGGGCGTAGGTGTTGGATCCAGTGGGTGAGCTATATAATTATAGGTCGGACTCGTGGCAACGATTTGTCTGGAGAGGTGCACGGTTTGCAGATCACGGTGATTGACTTGATTCAAATAAATGAATGGGTTTTATGTCGTAGGGTAGTACATGCCCTCTTATACAATAGTGACTACCTGTACTTTGCCATGGATGACGCTGGTTATATTCGCTGGGCGAGCGACAATGGCAGATGAAGACGCAATCCTCTTATACTCCTTTCTATTTGTCTCTGCTAACAGAAGTGCACTAAACGGCTGGCTTAGCATCATGAATAATTGCTCATCAGCCTTCGAGTCAACGTCGATGGATAAGCCGAGGAATTTCGAATGCCATGGTCGAATCAGAGCGTATGGAAATTGAGTAGTACATATGTCTTTAAGTTCGTGCAACAGTTCGATCTTGAAAGGGGCCAGGCCGTCAGCGTGAATTTCATACACGAAGGTAGGGGCAGGAGAACCTGCCACTTGCGGATGGACTGCTGTAACCTGATGCATAATGCATGGTAGCCGAAGTCGCCGACCAAAGAATTGTGGAGGATCTGATTTCGAAAGTGAGCCGAACAATTTGATCCATGCCTCGCATGACTCCAAGTCTGGAATGCTTGACGTTGACTCTGGCCGAAGGTGAATGGCATGTGAAGGAGAATGCGCATGGGGTTCAGATCGGTATGCAGTGATGGAGGCAGGTAAACAGCTATGGAAAGTCGATGCCACCCCGACCCAAGACAGAACCGAAATGTCGCCCGACTGCGATACGATCTCTACGAGAAGACGCCCAAGTGCATTCTCTGCAGACTCCCCTGGAATAATGGGCAAGTAAACATTGAAAATGCCAAAAAGTGAATAAGTAATGTCTTCTGGTTCGGTAGTGCGACGCTCTGACGCCCATTGGAGCCTCAATCGCGGGTTGTCCATGCCAGGGTCGAAATTCGTAAGATACTGTCGCGCTATCCCCGTCGTGTCCTCGAGTTCGCGAAGTATACTCAAATCGTCCTTGTGATTCCAAGATGCGCACTCCCTAGTCATGTGTGTAGAACAGTACGGCGCGTGGTGCGAGAAGTTCTGGGAGGGCCCAACCACGTTCAAACCAGGTACTTCTGGACAGATCAGGACCAGACACATCGGCAAGGTACACGATTGTTAGGGATGACAGGCGATACCACGAGAACATGGATGCAATTGCCTGTGAAATCTCGACAGTACTGCCCTTGTCAGTGCAGCACGTATCGCTCCATGCCCACATATAACCACGTTTGCAAGCAGTGACACAGAATGATTGCAACTTCAGGAGGCCATCTGTGAGATCCATGTCATAGATAATTCGTCCCTGGATATCACGTAGCAGTGGTTCATCCTTTCCTCAGCAGTGCGAGAGTGTGGCGTATTTGAAATACGCAGAGGTTGTTTCACGGACGTGTTCTTCGTGCTTGCCAGAAGCTGGCGACAGGAGCAGCTGTTCGTATTCTGGGCTATCATAGAAGTCCGCTATCAATGCATCTCTATCACAGATGCGCCCTGTCTGTGTGTTGAGGAGTCGGAGCGGAAATGTTTCAAGAGTTCCAGTAACGGCATCATTTACCCACTTCTTTAGGCAGTGGGCTGGGTGAGCTTGTATCATGCTTGGCTTCATGATCTTCTTTCGACGATAACACAGGAGGGTATCGAGCAACATCGGACGACCAGGATGTCCCCGAGGATGAAGCTCCAATGCAGTGTTGATGAGCGTGATGGCTTCCTTGATGTCAGCCGAGACACCTAGGCGATCGAACCTGTCCGATAAGCAAGCAGCGAGTGTCTGGAGGGATGATGGGTGATCGGGGTGCCCCGAAGGACACAACTCCAACACAGCACGGCCCAGTGTAATAGACTCCTCCAGGTCATTTACTTTTCCTATCTCTCTCCACCGCGCACCAAGGAAATGTAGGAGGGCCAGGAGAGACTCAGCCCGATCAGCATGTCCCTGTTGACGGATTTTTAATGCAGCTCGTTCCAGTGCAATTGCTTCATCCAAGCTGGATGTTCCCCCATGTCTTTGAAATTTGTTCCCAAGATCAAACGCAACCCCGTGGTGTAAAACAGGCAGTGCATGATCATCATCTGCAACCTGGACTTCTAACAGGTTTCGGCATACACCAACGAGTTCATCCAAGTCCGCGAGATTCCCCTGCGCCTCAAATCGCTCCTTGAGGCAGTTGCCCAATTTACCGAGAGGCGCAGTACGAAGAGGACATCCTGGAGGACAGAGAGCGACAATTTGTCGTGCCAGTGTAATGGCCGTATCCAAACCCACTTCTGTACGCGGCTTATCAATCATTTCCATGATGTCCCTCTGGAGAGTAGTAAGGAAGGATGCTCGCTTTGGATGTCCTGGCTGTTGAAGTTCTAATATGGCTCGCTCGTGTGTGATTATCTCCTGTGAATCTCCAACTGCTCCATCTTTTTGGTATCGATTACGAAGCAAAATCACGAGGTTCTCGAGTGAGGTCGACAAGTAGGGATGATCTGGTGTGCGAAGATTAACCACACGACGTCCAAGAGCTATAGCTTCTTCTAGATCTGCAGTCTTCCCGGCTTTATCAAAGCGGTTGGATAGGTACAGCACGAGATCCTGGAGAGACGTTGACCGATCAGTATGGTCCGGTTCAAGGTCTAACGCAATTCGCGTACGTCTTCCAAATCAGCAGTTCTGTTCATTTTGATGTATTGCTGATGCAGGTTCTTTGCAAAGGTATTGAGCGCTCTGCGCTGCATAGGATGTCGTATTTGGTAATGTTTGCGAAGAAATGTAATGAAATTTTCAAGTGATGCGGACAACGAAGGGTGATCGCCTCCTGCAGGTCTATCATCTGTCCCTCCACATCGTAGTGGTTGAATAAATTCAGTGCAAGCCCATGGAGGGATGTTGATCGATTGGGATGGCCAGGTGGTCGAAGATCTAGTGCAGCACGCCTATGCGTGATGGCCTCTTTCAAATCAGCAGTTCTGTGGTCTTCGCGGTATCGCTTATTAAGGTAATATGCGAGATTGTCGAGCGAGTGGTGCCGCTCAGGGTGGGCGGGAGGACGAAGGTTGACTGCATCACGTCCAAGAGTGATAGCCTCTTCTAAGTCTTCCAGACGGCCACCTTTACCAAACCGATCAGAGAGGTAGACTGCGAGACGGTGGAGGGACCATGAGCGATCTGGATGTCCTTCTGGACGGAGCTCCAACGCCTCTCGTTCTAAGAAGATCGCTTCCTCCAAATCTTCCCTTCTTCCCCCTCTCCAGAACTGTTCACATAGGCAACGGGCGAGGGTGTGGAGGGTAGCTGACCGATCTGGATGTCTGGGAGGACAAAGCTTCAATGCATCCCGTCCGAGCGTGAGAGCCTCATCCACGTCGGAGGGTGTATGGTTTCTGAGGAACCGATCGATGATATAACAAGCAAGCTTGTGCAGGGATGCAGGGAGGTCCGGACATAGTTCCAGCGCTTCGCGACGCAAGGCGATCGCCTCCTCAAGATCCTTCAACGAATGTGCTAGCCTGAACTGGTCGTAAAGGCAATCAGAAAGTTTCATAAGACATGCCAGGCATTTTGGGTCCCCTGGAGGATGGAGGTCCAAGACTGCGCGTTTATGGTCGATACCAGTCGTATCCGAGACCGCCATTGCAGGACTTGGATTAATTGCCTGCGTTTTACATGGTGTATCTGATGGGCCCGGAAAGAATCAATGTTTGAAGGGCGCAAAAGCAGACTTCCTCACCAACTTCTGATCCCCGCTGTGGCAACAGTTTACGGGAACAGAAGAGGGAAACTGTGCGATGTCAGGCGATCGAACGCAAAAATGATACCTAGCTCACAGTTGTGTAGACGGATGGAGAACTTGTTGTAGATGGGCAGTGAGCGGCGGTCACTAAAGCCTTCACCATTATGTAGGGCGATAATTTCAAGTACGAGTAGTCTATGTTGCATGAGCAACGCCTGGAGAACAGCCAGGAGGACTCACTAGGAAGTTTGGTGCGTTAACATGGAGGAGAGTGAGAACAACATCCTGCATGTTGCAATGATACCAACAAATAGTGCTCACAAGGCCGCCCGGATCTGCAAGACGACTGAAATGAAAGGCATCTCCCAATTTGGAAATGGACTAGATTGGATGACTAATCGCGGACCGTTATGTAAGAACGACTTTGCATGGGTGCCTTTACTCGCTTCAATCTTGTTCCTCGTCTAGCTCTCACCGTTGGCATGTCTTTGGACCTGCGCTTGTCGCCTTCTGGATAGCTTAGAACTGCTGCCAGGTTGACGGATATCCCGTCAGCATATCTGCCAACTTTCGTTCTAAACAATCCTTACCTTCGTGCAGGCGATACTTGGAGAGGGTCAGGTTTCCCTTTGACACCCTCCCGCTCGATTTTATCCGCCTCGCACATCTGGCGTAATGTTATAGTGGTGTCGCAGACGCGTGTGCGGGGTATCAGTCGACATTGCGCCGGCAGGCATACCCATTGGCACCCGACCGGGTACCATGGGATCCTTTGGTTCTCTGGCCGGGATGACTCGGCTCAACTTCAATGAATTCATTGTACCTTCCTCTCAGGAAACGCCGAGTGAGGACTCGTGCATTTCTCACAGTAGGCCATCCACGATCAGAGAGAATTGGAATTTGGGATGTCATCGCCCTCCAGGAGGTGCTACTCCCGTTGTGGCCCTTTTCGATCTCGCCGCAGACCCACTGATCGTTGGACAAAAGGCCCTGATCGGTCAGACTCACTCCATCGGTTCGCATTTGCCTTTCAGAAGGGTACAGTGAACAGGCTGTGGCCAGGAGCGACTTAGAGGGATCCATCACGCGTGGCCGAGCTGCATTAGAGCTTCATCCGTCTCTCCTGAGTCCTGACAACCCTGCAGTCGTCTGAGACAATGATGCTTCGGAGAAAGCGTTGCCAACTTCCGAGCGGCTTTACAATCACCCAATTAGTGACCTCTATCGTTGGACATGGATGAGAATGTTAATGCATTGATTGATGGTCGTATATAACTTCGTCGGGGGCTCGTAACAATCGTGAAATGAAAAGAAAAAGGTAGAGATATCAGAGAAAAGGTAAACCAAACCAGCATAGAAAAGAATCCTTCACAGATGACACAACCACCCTCCGCATCGACGGGAGGTATCAAGACAATAATATATAAAAGGAAAAGTAATGCAAACCCAGGGTGGAAATAATAAGGACGTGAGATGGAGAAGTTCGGAGTCAGAATACTGAAAGGAAGCACTCTGTTGTGTGCCGATGCCAAGGTTTTTAGGGAAAGACGGAAGTCAAGCTACCACAATACACAGGACGGATGAGTTCTTCTTTGGCGCAATAATGTGCAAGTGTCCATCGGACAATGTCATAACGGGGCATGCAGCATGATAAGCATGATGTGCGAGAGCCATAGGAAGGGAAATGTCATGTGAAAGGGTAAAACGAGTGTGGCCATTCCGTGTATCTTGCAAGACTAGCACAGAAGGGGGTCGAGCCGAACGAGCAAGCCAAAAAGCCCAGAGTAGGGGTCCGCTCCGGTGTGTAAGGGTATGATATGCGTGTGGTGGATACAGAAGGATAAGGATTACTGGTGGATGCGGGTATCAGCTGAATGTGACGGTGGTGACATGTGCGGGTAGTGGCTGGCGAGACGGTATTTTTGGCGTTGGATATTTTGAAGTTGCGATGGGACAAACTGGGCATCGGCACAGGCAAAAGGGCGAGGGCAGGACCGATGTATCAGCTGGGACGTGGTTCTCCTCGTGATTGCGTTGGTATTGACCTGTAAGGTAAACAGGAGCAAATGTGCATTACAAGAGCGTAAGAATTCATCTTCGTGAGCGTACTATATCTCAGATTCTTGCCCCTAATCTCCATCCACCACGCCGTTTGGCCACCTAGAGTCCGCCGTCAAGTACACCGCGGACATCTGGAACCTCGCCAAGGTCAGCGAGGAAAGGGCAGAGATCCGTAAGCTCTGTGTCATGAGGATCATTGAACCAGGATGAAACTGGCACGGCGTTATTCGGATGGAAGATGTAGGAAGCTGGCGAATTGTCGATGATGATGGTATCAGCAATAGGGCGGCCGAGTTGTGAGAGGTCCTAAAATCATGTTAAATACGGCAAGAGATATAGAGCACTTCAAGGTACCTTGACATAGTTCCCTTTGTGATTGTAACAACTTTCTCGGAATAACCGATGGGACACGACGTGATGGATGTCCAGCTTGTCTAGCACTGGATCCGCATACTGCCAACTCTATGAGCGATTTAATTAAGGAGCGTGCCCGGCAGTACAAACCTTGCTCAAGCTCGCCGTGAAGACAACGACCTCGTAAATTTCGCCCATCCTTTTCAGGAAGTTGTCGACGCCTGGACGCTTGATGACGTACACATTGTGCCAGTGATATTCGATCTCCACTGGCACGACGTAATCCGCATGTTGGATGGACTAGAAAAAGTAGTGTCACTGCACGTGGTAAGGAGGAGGCAGAGGCTGTAATACCTTGAAGCTGCTGTGAACGAGGGTTTCGTCCAGGTCAAGGACAAGGCATTTTCGTCCCACGTGTTGGGGTGCGATGGGTGGCAGCAAGGGTCGCGGGGTACCGTCCTAGCCAAATGAAGGAAATTTTAGTGTCGGCGTGAGTGGGCGGTGCAATACTCACTGGGCCGATGGGTATTCCTGCCCCGCCGTTCATGATGAGGGCATCTTCGTCGTCCCCTTCCATTGGGTCGCCTTCGTCAGCTTCTACTTCGTCGCCATCGGCGTGGGCTTCATCATCCGTGAAGCCACCTTCAGATTCAGTTGCTGTGGAGTGGGAAACGTCGCCAAGATGGACGCTGGTGTTTCCCTGCGTCGAATGGGACGGCTCCACGGGTGCAGGGGAGAAAATGTCTGCAGCGGGTGCAGGGGGCTGAGGGGAGCCACCGGCGACTCCAGTTGTTTCGGAGGGAGGGAGGTCAGCTTTTGGCGGCGTTGGAGGGTGAATATCCATGTCATGAGCGGCTACAGCGGTTGATGAGTCTTGTGGTGGCAGGCTAGGTGCATGAAGGGCGGTCTCTGTGTCTGTGTCTTTCTGCTCGTCCGGGGTAACTTGCTGTTTTTCGTTTGTGACGAGTGGTTCCGGGGGCCTGGAAGGGGTAGTTAGGCCCTGGGTGTCGATGGTATCTATTTCGACGACATGTGCACGCTCGTTGGGTGCAACACAGGGCACCAACTTGCGGACAAGCTTGGATATAAAAGATGCCTTCTTGGGGGAAGGCTGTAAGCCGCTCTTGGACTTGTTCTCTCCATTGGAGAGAGCACGTACAGGAGGGCTCTTGTCTAGAACAGAGGTAGTAGACGCTGCTGATTTCTCGGGTCTTGGTTTTGATTTGCGGGAAAATCTGCGAGGTGCAGTCGTGGTTGTGTTGGTGGAGGATGTGTTCGGCTGGGTGTTGGTTGTCGCTGCGAGGGAGCTCTTGTCCTTGTCTCCGGCCTTTGCGCTGTCACGTTCGTCTGGGGAGACGACGGTGTGCGAGCCATTTGGGATGGCATCTCTGTCCGCTTCCGACGAGGATGCGGGTGTCTGTTCGTGCGCCTGCGCACTGGCATCAACGGTGACTGCACCATTCAGGTTTGCAGGGGTGCGAGAAACGCCTGTGGATGCAGGGGCCATGAGAGATGGGGTATTTGGGAGCTCGAGGGTATTTAGGAGATGGAGAGAGAGGAAAGAGGAGGACACCCAACACACGCAACAACAACACGCGGTTCCAAAACCTCATTCACACGCGAGGCAGTCGTCGTTTCTACACACAATGTAAACGTAAAATTAATCCTCCTCGTCCCCATGTTCAAACAAATAATTGGCTGCCATCTCCTCGTTTCTGTCGCACGCAAAATAAGCCTCGAGGACTTTGTGTCTTGGGAATCCGAGCGCTTCCAGCTATTCGACGGAGGTTGAGCAAGGACAGTCAGCAACAACGACACACACACACATACCCTCTGAATGGCCTCATGTTCCTCTGGCGTGACATGAACCACAGGTGCTCCTGGATCCCCTTCCGTCTCGTCTGCCCTACCACCACCCAACTGTCGAAGAAATTCGTCGGGATTCTCAGACAGGAGCTGAGCCAGTGCAGGGTTACTGGCTACGAGTTGCTGGATTATTTGCTGGAGGTGAGCGGGGTTCTGTTCCATTAATTGGCGAATCTGGTCCATCTGTGGCATGCCACCGCCCAAGTTGAGCGCAGCTCCTGCGCCACCCTGGGGTCGTTGGTGCTGCTGCTGCTGCCGTTGCTGAGCAAGCTGGAAAGGCATGAGACAATCGGACGGGTGTTGCCACAAACAAGACACACCTGGAATAGATTTTGGGGCTGCGAGGGCTGAGCAGGTTGGGCCGGGGCTTGAGTAGCAGCAGGGTTGGGAGATGAGGGGAGAGCCGGGGTTGGCTCAAGTTGCTGTCCTTCTTGATTCGAACCTGCAGCCGGCTCAGCTTCCATGTGGGCAGGTATGCCCTACATATAGTGTTCAGCCGAAGAGATCATAGAAGGGACAGGATGCCTACGTTCATCAAGTACTCGACCGCACGTTCGGGATTGTTGAAGCTGGCACGCAGGGCACGCATGACTTGATCGCGAGGAAAGCCCATTTCGATCATGTTTTCTATTGATGTTTGCAGCACGGCCCCGCTCAAGAAAGAGGTGCCTGCCGGGACATCCTGGGAAGGAGGAGTAGAGGCAATGGCGGATGCGGGTACGGGTGCAGGGGCAGGGGCCGGTACGGGTGAAGGTGCAGATGCAGGCGGGGTGGATGGAGCAGGTGTCGACGCCGATGCAGATGCAGATGACGATGGCTCCTGATGAGTAGGCTTCGGCTGCGAGGATGGTGATTAGCCGAGCCGATAGCGAGTGAGATTACGATTACCTTTGAAACCATAAGGACCAAAAAGTCCTTCTCCTTTATCTCGCATGATGCGACGGTCTTGTTATCGGAAAGCACCTTCCCTGCAATGGCCTGATGAGCGAGGCGTAGATGTGGAGTGGGGGCATACCCGCGTAGATGAGCTTTTGCGTGGCTGTGGGATGGCCTTGCGTCTCCTGGATCTTGGTCTTGATGTCTGCGATGGTGTCTGCCCCATCGGCATCGATCTTGGCTGTGTGAGAGAGTGCACGGACAGACACCAGATGATACACGCACCTGGAACACCTTTTGCTGGAGGGTCTTGACGGTGAGCTTCATGATGGGATGAGGAGATGAGGCGTGATATGTGACGCGTCACACTTGTCCTCCTCGTACCATGCAGGTCGAGTCGGGCGATGTGTGCCTGCGGAGGGTCGCCGCGTTCATCAGAGACAACGAAAAGAGCCTGGCAGAGGCAGCCCATGTCAGACACAGACGGCCACAGCAGCGCCAGTCGTGGTTCGCGACGCAGCCGTCTCCTCTTGCACTCACGGTCGACACCCACCGGCTCTTCTACATTCTCATCCGGCTCGAGTCTGTCGGGTTCAACGTTGGCTCGCTCGATGTCACAGTAGAAAACCCGTCAAAGCCGATGCATTACACGCACATCCACGTCGACAAGTCAGACACCCTCTCTCTTTCCTCGCTCCGCTCTTCGCTCTCTGCTGTTTCGGGTCTTTCCCGCTGGTGGACCAGACCAGAACAACACTCCATCGACGCAGAGCTGAAGTACATATACAGTAGCTTCACCAAGCTCCCCGCTCTCTCCATCAAGCCACCAGGTCCTACCCTCATACACGAACTCGCGAACGACCCTCCAATTCACAGTGCTATCCCCTTAGACGCCTTCAAGAACCTACAGTCTCTTTACTGCTCCGACATCGACCCAAGATCCATACTCGGATGGGATAGGCTTGCTGACGGTCTCCGCACCTTGTCCATTTCTCGAAGTGGCATTGTCGACGTCTCCGACATACTGATCGGTGCTGTCCTCGACGACCAGTCTCGCAGAAACGGGACGTCAATCAGCCACAGGAAGAGGCTCATCTCAGCCATCCGTCTACCCCCATCCGTCCCAGAGGACTCTCCTCTCACTTACAGCCCTCTCTCACCGTACAAGTGGTCTCTGCTAAGGCATCTATCCCTTGCCGACAATGCACTCACCTTCTTCCCGTCCGATCCACTACCTTACCTTGTCTCCCTAACGCATCTCGACCTCTCATCCAATCTCTTTGTTTCCGTCCCCCACGGTCTATCCGTGCTCCACAATCTGGTCTCTCTTAACCTTGCAGACAACATGATCGATTCTGTCCTTGGCATTTACACCCAGCTCGGGCAAGTCTTGCATCTAAACCTCTCCAGGAACCGTCTCGAGTCCATCTGTGGCCTCGAAAGGTTGTTGGCCTTGGAAAGGGTAGACCTCCGCTCCAACCACCTCGATGAGTCTGCCGAAATAGGCAGGCTTGCCACCCTGCCCAACATCGCAGAGGTCTGGATCGAGGGAAATCCACTCACAGACATCGAGGACGGTTACCGTGTCGCTTGTTTCGACCTCTTCCACAAGGAGGGCAAGTCCGTCACCCTCGACGGAACACCACCCTCCGTCGTGGAGAAAATGAGCCTCACTCCACTACCTCCTGTCCAGATGTCCTCCACTCGACCAGTATCGGCAACAGCAGCAGCTCCATCCACAAGCCAGGAGTCACCACCACCCGCGTCGCATACCCCACTAGACTCAAGAGCTGTATCGCCTGTTGCAAGTGCAGGTGTGATGGGCAAGCAGAGGAGGCGCAGGGCGAAGCGCGTCGTTGACTTGGATGAAAACGAGAGCCCTGCGCCACAGCTGCAACCACTCCCCGCTGACGCTCGGGTACTGACATCCCCTCGTATCCCCAGCCCTCTTTCTCCCAGGGGTTCCCATCGGCGGTCGTATTCTGTGTTCGAGCCACCCGATACGACGCCAGAGACGGAGAGCCAGAACCAGCTGCGGGAGGCAGAGGTGTATCGAGCGCGGATTGAGTCGTTGCGGTCGGACATGGGCGAGGGGTGGCTCAAGGTGTTCAGCCAGAGCCAGGTGTCGTCTCCAGCCGCGGGCTGATGCATGTATATGGATGTACGCTGTACGATGTACGATATAATAGCATACCTTGGGAGTGGTCGGGGTCCGAGTGTCAGTCTCGTTTTGCCACCCGCGTGAATTCGATTTGCACCTCTTTTCTCTTTACCGCTGCTTGTGGCATTTTACCGTTACACCCGCCTCTGTCGCTCTTTTACCTTTTGAACATTCATATTCACAATGGGAGCAAACTTGTCGAAGGCATTGAGTGGGTATTCCGACCCTTGAGGTGCAGTCGTCGTGCTGACACCTTGGCATCCAGGCCGGCTCTTTGGCAACAAGGAGATGCGATTGCTCATGCTTGGCCTTGATGCCGCTGGCAAGACAAGTTGGTCTCCCCTGCAGTCCTTCTGAGCTGCATTCTGATCATGTCTCATAGCTATTCTTTACAAGCTCAAGTTGAACCAGTCCGTGACTACTATTCCAACCGGTCAGTCCTTTTCCCTAGTTACTTGTCTTGTGGCTTATCCTGGTTCTATCCAAACAGTTGGCTTCAACGTCGAGACTGTTACCTACAAGAACGTCAAGTTTAACGTATGGGATGTCGGAGGACAGGACAAGATCAGGCCTCTGTGGAGACACTACTACACTGGCACACAGGGTCTCGTATTCGTGGTCGATAGTCAGGACAGAGATAGGATCGATGAAGCAAAGCAAGAGTTGCACCGTATATTGAGTGATAGAGAAATGAAGGAGTGTTTACTCCTCGTCTTTGCGAACAAGCAGGATCTGCCCGGAGGTGAGCTGCATGGCGTCTCACATGGCCGCTCGTTGTCTCATTGACGCGCGCGCACGCACACGTAGCAATGTCCCCCGCAGAAGTCACCGAGAAGCTTGGCCTACACCGCATGCGTGATCGCTCGTGGTATGTACACCCGAGGTAAGATTTCCCGTTTCGCCCATGCTCTGCCAATCACATACCGTGCTGCAGTTGTGCAACGACGGGTGAGGGTCTGTTCGAGGGTCTCCAATGGTTGAACCAAAACGTGAAGAAGCGCCAACCATGAACACTGCACGAACTCCTTTCGCCTGATACCAGACTGCTGTCTCGTCTCTTCGATACCCACGTTATGCCATCTCCCTCACGGCCCGCACGACCTCTGCATGTATGACAGTCTACCTCCCACGTATCGTCTTGCGCTGGCTTCCTTCCTACCCCGTTTCGTTGTTCTTTGCTTGATTTTGCCTCGATCGAATGTCTAGCGTCCCTTGTGTTTGCCCATTGGTTTCTATATACATATCTTAATCGGAACATTTTTGCTCTCCTGGATGTCGTCGTGTCAAGACTGCTTACATACTCAGGTAGTCAACTGAAGTAGTCAGAATGTCGTGCTCTGTTTCCCCCGTAGATGCTTCCCTCCATCGTGCAGCGCAGCCTTGCCTGCCACGCAAGGACGTTCACCATGAAAATTGTCGATGGGTTCACGGGCTCTGTCGGCAATACCCCTCTGGTTGGCCTCGTTCGTTCATATGCAATACCTTGTTTGTAATGCTTCCCAGATATACCTAAAGACCCTCTCGGAGCGGTCTGAATGTAAGATCTTTGGAAAAGCCGAATTCCAGAATCCCGGGGGGAGCATTAAAGATCGTGCTGCCGTTGGTATCTTGCGCGACGCCGAGGAGAAGGGACTGTAAGTACATGCTCATTGCCATACGAGCTAACCATCTTATTCCGTGTAATGATAGCATCAAACCGGGAGGAACTGTCGTCGAAGGTACAGCTGGCAACACCGGTATTGGACTGGCCCATGTCTGCAGATCCAAGGGTTACAGATGTGTGATATTCATGCCCAACACACAGGTAAACCGCATTCCCTATTTCGCGCGTGGACTATGGCTGACGACGACCAAAATATTATAGAGCCAAGAGAAGATTGACCTCTTGCGGATGCTTGGAGCCGAGGTCTACGCCGTGCCTGCCGTCCCATTCGAGAATCCCAAGAATTACAACCACCAGGCCAAAGAGTTTGCAGAGAAGCTGGAGAACGCGATCTGGACAGACCAGTTTGACAATACGGCAAATGCCCACGCCCATTATGTCTCCACTGGTCCTGAAATATGGGAACAGATGCAAGGGGAGGTCGACGGATTTATATGCTCGACGGGAACAGGTGGCACTCTGGCCGGTGCCGGCAAGTATCTCAAGGAGAAGAGCAATGGCAAGACGCAAGTGTGGCTGGCGGACCCTCCTGGCAGTGTATTGTACACATATATATCGAGCGGGGGTAAGCTTTCTGAACGGTCGGGGAGTTCCATCACGGAAGGTGAGCATCCTGTCGTTCTGAGGCATGGCGATTGTTCTGAGCTCGAAATTAGGGATCGGTCAGGGGCGCGTTACCGCCAACCTGGGCACATTTATCAATGACTTGGACGGCGCTCTCCATATCTCAGATGAAAAGTCAATAGCAATGGTGTATGAGCTGTTGGACACCGAAGGACTGTATGTGGGTGCTAGTTCAGCGCTGAACGTCGTAGCTGCCGTCGAGCTTGCGCAGAAGCTTGGTAAAGGTAAGCCCGTGTACTGTTGTCGTGAAGAATTGGACTGGATCATCCTATGCAGGGTCTCGCGTAGCCACTGTCATTGCTGATGGCGCATACCGCTATCAGAGTCGGCTATTTTCGAAGAAGTGGCTGCACTCAAAGGGTCTTTACGACGCCATACCCGAATATTTGAGGAAATACGCTGTACTGGATTAGATTGTGATATGTAGCATGATGGGTGAATATGACCAGCACGTGACCGTGATGAAAACGCGTCGCGAAAACATTCTGATTTCCTTGTCTTTCTTTCTCTCAAGTAAGCTCGAGACCATGGCGAACGCTTGCGGAGAACGGCCAGTGGTGCGCAGACCATCTGTGGTTTTTGTTGAAATCCCGCCGTCGCCATTTCACACAGCGCGGAAAGCAGCTAAACACCCTCACATGTCATCAACGTCCACTGGCTGCAAAGAAAATGCGTTGTCGCGTTTACAGTCCTCGCAAATTATTTCCAGCACTGCATCTACCACCACTAATTCTCATAAACGCAAGCTAGATGCTGAGAGCAATCAATCTTCCACAAAGAAGCCAAGGGCGCAGACGCGTCCGACCGATGATCTTGAGGACACCGGTGATGAATACCCTAATGGTTTTGTATACTGTCATCAGTGCAATATGAAACGCGACGTTGCAGGTGAGAGCCATCTGCGTTTGCCTCCTTGACTCTTGACCAAGTCTATCAGTTTCTGTTCAATGTACTATACTAGACCAGAACGGTCGTCGATGCAATGCCAAGTACTGCGAATCATGCCTCAAGAAACGGTACGGTCTTATCCTGGAGGATATCCTAGCCAACATCACGGCCGCGCCGCGCACCCATTTTGCCCACGTTCGTGGGGAGGGCTATTTCTTTGCGTATGCATGCGCCATTTTCCTACCGATGCCTACACTGATATTGTTGCGTATAGCTGTCCTCTATGCGATGGTATTTGCAACTGTATTGCTTGTCGGCATTCCCGAGGTCTGCAGCCAACTGGGTGCGCGCGTTTGTCCAACTGCGATCATTTGCATAAATAACCCAGAAACTGAAGCCTGACAAACGTTACACCTCAGTCTAGTTTGGGACGAGCTGCTGGAGTGACACGCCAAGATTCGAAGACAGCAGTGAGTTTATTGAATGTCCATTCATGCTGTCTCATTTTTCCCCTAGGGTTCCACTGCGTATAGATCTGTCTCGCAGAAGATTATAAACAAAGGAAAGACGCAGATGCAGGCTTCATCGACAGGCCATGGTACTGCCGTGAAGTCTGCTCCTCCCTTGCAACCGCCAATCCGGTCCAAGGTTGGTGGAATTGCAAAACAGAGCATTTCGTCATCATCCAAGCATCCTAATGCCGGCCGTGTAAAAGAGGCCCCCAAGACAGTACCAAAGATTAAACGCATCCCCCCGCCGACCTGGACTGATTTGGACATTTCACTATCCCTCGCCGAAGCAGAACAACGCATACATATTCGTGAATTTACTCTGCGTTTTTCCAGCGTTATAGAGATTTCTCGCGCCCACCTTGATGAACTTGAAGAAATGAAATCCTACCGGAGCGGTGAAGAAAGTGAATTAGTCCCTTGGGTTAGTGAGGGATGTGTCAAGTCTCTTACGGTTGGTCTTCTGAACCTGCTAGATGTTGAAGGCGAGGACAAGAAGGTACGAGGCTTTATGCTCTTCGGATACCCGTCGCTTCACGTCTAATTTCATCATAGAGATTAAATTCTGTTATCAAGTCCATCAAGGAAAGTGGCTCCAATCTCAACAAGATCTGGTACGCGTTGAACACCCTCCGTGGATCTTCAACGTCCCCTCGCGTTCCTAGTGGTCTGGTTTCATTCCCAGACCCCCTCCCTGCACCCACATCCATTAGCATGGTGAGAACACGGAGCGGTACAAATCAAGCTCACACTGGCGATACCAACGTCATCCGTACCGCTCAAATGGTCCCTATTATTTCCGCGTTGGTAGATGAAGTTATCCAGTCCAAAGTTGTCAAACAGGAAATTGACAGTGGTATCGACGAAGTAAAGGAGAGGACAAAGGAGGCTCGGGAGGCCTATCGCATGGAGAACGAGCGGTTTGAACTTTCTAAAGAGAAGGACCAGAAGGTCAGTGCCACCTCATATAAAATGAGCCCACCACTGATTTGCATAGCGGGACAAATCTAAATCGGAGCAACACAAACAAATCATGGCGGATATCGGTGATGCTTTGAAAGTGGTGCTCATGGGATACGTCACTCGTGTCTCGCCTCTCGGGAGGGACATGGATGGGCGCACATACTGGGCTCTTACCCCTGGTATCAAGGAAATAGAAGCTGCTCTCTCCTGCCTCACCTCTTTCTCTCGTGAAAGTAAGGTAGCATCATCCAAGGTCAAGCGCTTACGCTTCGTGCCATCTGAGGAGGATCGTAGAGCCATGAAAAAGTGGTCGTGGTTCCTTGCTGTGTGGGGGCCAGCTCCGCCTGCACCCGAAAGAACTCGGCTTGAGGATTCTGAAGACGAGGATTCTAAAGACGATGCAGAAGAAAGATGGTGGGGATTTTGGGACCCCAAGGAGATCACGAAGCTGGCCAATTGGATCCGTTCGAAATCTGGTCTTGGTGATGTAAAACCCATTATATCTTCGGCTTTCGGAGACACGCAGATGGATGACTTATGGGAGGTCGCGACCCAGGATAGCGATAACTCAATCCCTACTCGGAATGAGGTCGAATCTCTGGTGAAGGAGCTGGACCGATATGCTACCTTGCTTAAATATCGAACGAGGAGAGACGAGACAGTTGCAACATCCCGTAAGTGAGCCATATACATATCGCAGAATGTTCACAGTGCTGTCAGTGTAAAAATGCTAAATCTCATCATCCCTCTTTACATACTTACCATACTCAGTTGGACCCACCTTGTCATCACGTGGATACCCTATTAATTCTCTTTCGTAACTTGCCTTGAGTTTGATTTCCCAACCACCACAGATATCCAAATTGTTGGCGTCTACATGGCAGAACATGTCTTTTCTCGCGCTTTATGAATATTTTAACTTGCAATGTCGACTGGGAATGTCCGGCCAGGCTCAAATCTTCCAAAAGCCACACTGGGACGAATTAGCACTTGGTTGATGACAATAAAAAATCAAAGATGTTAATAATCGGAGAGCAGGACGCTGTTCATTAAGTAATTGCGACGCATGACTTGGACGCCAGTCGACACCTGGCGCAGTAGCCGAGAGGGTTAACAGTACAGACATGCCCAGTCTGAGGTTCTTTGGAGACTAGGAGTTGTGACGTCCACCGAAAGACTCCCATCACGCAAGATGCGCGGTAACGCGTGCCACAAGGTCCTCGTCACTGAGAGAAGATTCGACACATTTAGATAGCTGCTCTGCCAGGCAGACAGCAAGCACATGTTTGCACTTGATGGCAAAAAGAATCAGAGAATATCTAGACATTAAGTCGTTCGCGCCCAACCTACCATAAGATGGGAGTTACTCATCAAGACTGTGAACGCAAAGGCTGGGCATGTACAGTAGCAGGACGCTGGTGCAGAAAATCCCAGTCGCGGAAAGACGGTGTAAGTCGAGGTAGAGCCGCGGACCTCGTAGTGGAATCTTCCCCATGTTGTCTTGTATCGCATTACTGGCCAATATAGTTGTATCAGCGACCATTGCAAGCAAGGATACACTGCTATTGGCACGTACCACTGTCCCGATCCACGAGGTCCAAGGCCGCTAAAAGGGTAGCGTCGGGAAAAAGGGAGCGTAGTTTGTCGACACCTTCCTCAACTATGTTCGAAGTCAAATGAGAGTGTTTCGATCCGAAATCAGGCTTTGCCTCCTTACGATTGTCGATGTCAACCGAGTTGATCACGGCCTGCACGACGTGGCCAAGGTGTAACGTGGTTTCAGCCATCTAGAGCCTGCAGGAGCCTGCCCGCACCGATGGGCGACAAAGAAACGATTATTCCTTCTCGTTGGGTGTGATGAGTCACTACTGGGTCAAAAGGGGTCAAAGTGCCAAAAGTTGGCCAAAAGCGTACTAATCTCCGTGTTTCAATGCCACATAAACACAGCGATGCCATTAAAAGACTACCTCTTCGTTTTTGCGCAGGCACACGATGGATTTCGTATCCCAGAGCTCCAGTCGATTTCCGAACTACATGGATTTACCATTGGCTTTAGCCGCTACAACGATCTACAGAGAGTGGAAGCGGCCGTGAAACGACCATTTATGATCTTGGAACTGGAGGAAGAGGTTCACGCGAGGCTTCTGGCGGAGAGGTGTATATTAATCAAGTGCGCGACGAGTGTTGCCACGATGGCAGAGCAGTCGGACCATTGATCACTTTTCGTTGTCCAGGGCGATCTACGAATTCTACGCACTGGGGTCATCCTACGACGAACTACACCAAGCGAATCGAGAGGTCCGATCGCGGTGGGAGCGGTATATTCCCAACACTTCGTTCAGGTTCACTGTTGTTGGATACAACCATGGCCTGTCACAGCGCTGGCAACGGGACGTAATTGAGAGTTTCTCATACATGGACTTCCTAGGCAAGATCGATCTGAGGAAACCTGAGATCGTCCTTGGGTGCTTCGAGGAGTGTGCGGTGGACCCAATTCCTTGTATATGCCTTTATTTCTCATTCCAAAGCAGACGAAAAT
Organism: Scleroderma bovista; assembly: GCA_037178675.1. Taxonomy (NCBI): domain Eukaryota; kingdom Fungi; phylum Basidiomycota; class Agaricomycetes; order Boletales; family Sclerodermataceae; genus Scleroderma; species Scleroderma bovista. The sequence continues at coordinate 155,132 of JAYMGJ010000680.1, forward strand.
GACAAGCGCTCTGACGGAACGCATCACACTAATGGCGACTTCTGTCAAGTTTATTTTGGCAGGCTGGTGCGTCCTAATTTCCTTCCCAGACATATGTGCAACTAAGAACAGATGTACTGAAGGTTGCAGAAGGGACTGCACGCACACTCATCAAGACGTTTGACGTTAAAGCGAGGAATTACTTTGGGAATACGAGTATGGAGGCAGAAATATCACTTCTAATGGCCAATCAAACACAGGTATGTCACATCGGCAAGGAAAGAAACTTGCTTCACCTTGACCGGTAGGCCGCTCCAGGAAAGTTGATATACGATCCGTTTATTGGAACAGGCAGCATGGCCTATGTAATATGCTTTCCCCTCTGGATTAGCTGTGGCTATTGTTACCTCTTTCTTCTAGACTACGGCCCATTTTGGTGCATTAATATACGGTTCAGATATCGACGGCCGCCAAATGCGGGGGAAAGGTGTCTAACTCATCCCTCTACTTTTACCTTCTCTTATTCTCCTCCACGCACGTAGGCAAGACTCCTGGCATCATCCGTGCTGCCTCCCAATACGGTGTGGTTAGTCGAATCATGGACCTTTGCACTTTTGACGTCACCAACAACCCCTGGCGCATTGGAGGACTTTTTGATGCCATTGTAACTGATCCACCGTGTAATGTGATAATAATGCGTCTCAAGCGCTGCGACTTACATTGTAGTGCAGATGGTGTAAGAGCGGGAGCAAAGCGCCTGGGACGGAAGAAGGTGCGCGAAGACAGGCCGCTACCTCAATCATCTACGCCGTGAGTCCAAGCCTGTGTTACCGTTTTTTATCTCAATGCCTCTGACATCAGCCGGGATGAGCCGTATATCCCCCCGACGAAACCTTATGAACTTTCGGAACTCGTCGTAGACCTCATCCTCCTTTCACGTTACCTTCTTAAGCCTCACGGGCTCCTCGTATTCTTCCTCCCGACTGTCACAGATTCATACGAAGAGGTCGACGTCAAATCATCGCTATGTGAAGGAATGGTGCTAATTGCAAACTCTTTGCAGGACTTCGGGAGTTGGGGACGGCGGGTGTGTACATCATCCTTGCTTCAGAAGTCGCACTGATCTGGTGTCGGTTAGCTTATTACCATCCGAAAGGTGACCTCAGACAACTATCCGCCTCCAACATTTGAGCCCACAGTTTCCTGCAAGGGGGATGATATCCATACCCCTGCACACAAAGATTTTAGAGGGAAATATTTCCAGGGCTTCAAAACAGAATAAATAAACTCATCCTTTTCCACCCACGAGTCTCAGCTAGTGCAACACGCACATGAAAACGAATGAAATGACAGAAACCGTACAGCAAACCCAATGAATGATGTGAAGTGTTACACATAGATCAGCATAGTGTGGTATCATTCCTTAATCCCTGTTAAATCTCACATCTCAACAGTTCGTCATCATGTTGGTGAATCTTACCTTAGTTGATGCTCTTGGCGGATCATCTATTTGGTGATCTTGGTCTTTCATCCTGGGCATGGCCTCCAGCCCCTGCCTTCGTGTCATTCGCAGACGGAATCACAAGCGTCTCCTCTCTGCTTGGATGATGTTTATTACCACACTCTGCTGTGCCAGTAATACCAAGAGTAGCACTGCCTAGAAAAGTATTGTTTTTCATCATTGACTCGTCTATTTCTCGCCGAGCTTGCTTCGCGCGCAGGAGAAACACGAGCAAACCAAACACCATGATAACGCAACCATGCAGGATGAGGGCAGTGTGCATATTGTAAGGCGGGTTGGCAGTGGACGGGGCCCGTAGTGCATCTTCAGCTATGAGGATAGGGGGGGATGTCAAGCAACACGTTAAAAGAGAGAACGAGAACTTACCGAGGATAAGTATAATTCCAAATAGGTTCCCACTATCAATGGGGGTTATACAAGATTTGTAGACACAAACAGAACACATACGAGCACCAGAGGATGGATGCGCTGCCATCTGCGTTCCTTGTCAGTTCAACACCGAGCTCTAAAGCTATGGGAAGCAGGGTCATGCTACAGGTCCCGATAATGACCATTATAACAAAAATTACTGCGAGATTGTTCGGTCGGACTGCACGTTACGATGGTATGTTAGGGAAATGGATTAGTGGTATCCGCCACTTACTTGCCCAAATCAGCGATAACCACGCCAATGACACGATAGGCACTAGGATCTTCAACGTTACTCCAATTCTATGTGTGAATACCCGGTCGAATAGTGGAGCAGATATTGCAGCCGAAATGATACCCGCCAGTAGTAAAGTAGCACCCAGCAGACCAGCTATCGTATCTGAATACCCAGCGGGTTGCTGCACGTGAATCCCGCGCAAGTGAATCAGGACAGCAATCGAATCAGTAAAAGATCATATAGTACGTACGAACCACTGTCCCGACAAGACACTCATTGCAACTGTCGCTCCAACCAACACGCCAAAAATTGGCGTGACAATTAAAAAGTCGATACGTTCGCGAAGGGTCATGTGTGCCTCTTGAGGTACTGATAAACCCAATATAGCACGACATAGGGAAGAGAGGGGTAAATGTGGTTGAGAGCCAGAGTATGCTGACGGTCAATATTGTACAGTATTAGTTTCCAGTTACCTGCAGTGAAAATGGTGGACTAGTCACATACTAGGCGGTGAAGGTGGACAATCAACAATCAGAAAGACAGCTGGAACAGCGACAGTAGATATGATTCCAAGCACCAGAATCTTTTCCGAACAGGGTTAGAAAATCAATGACGAGTAAAATCCCGTAGGGAAGAATGCGTAACCGACCGATTGTCGCGTTGTCCCTACAAGCGGAGACAGAAGTTGACCAAGTGCGGAACCAATTGGATTGGCTGGGAACAGCGTTTTAGTTGGTCCGAAGAAGATGAGTGAATTCAAGTGTACCGATAGCAATGAGCATCGTCGCAGTTGTGCGGCCATTTAGATTGAACCACCTCTCCGAATACATCGGCCCCAGCACTTGGAACACCGGTTGCGCGATCCCAGCAAAGAACTACAGCAGCTCGAACTCAGACATGTGCGAGGACCAGGGAGAGGCGCCAAACCTGGCCAAGGATGAGGAGAGCATACGCGGATTGTGGGGATAATGAGTTGATTGTGCCGGCATAGCGTACCCATGCAGAGATGAGTAACATGGCCCCACCTACTTCAGCCTAAACGGGGAAATAGTAATGCCATGGACGAAGGAAACCTAACGCAAAAAAAAAACGTACGCATCGCCGTATGTCGTAGCGGGAACAGATGACAGGTATGAGGACGGAGGCGGGCAGGAATATGCAGGACATTATATTTCCAAGCCAGTTGACCTGAGTTACAGAAATATGGAAGTCATCAGCAGCTGAAGAAAGATTGTCATCAGAAGCCGAAGTAGAACTACATAGAAGCGCAAGCTCACTATTATTGGCAATTGGGCCGAACCATGCCCATGGCATCCCAGTAACGATGCCGAGTATTACCTATGGAAGATAGTAAGGACAAGCATGCATGAAGCTGTGTAGTGAGACTGACGAAGCCAAACAAGCCAGAGAACCTGCGCTTGTAAAGCCGATATTTGATCTCCACGGCAGGTGAACCATGGGATTTTTCAATCGGAGAAGAGGGGGGGCAGAGTTTACCGTCGTTGAGAGTCTGCGAAATCGACATAGTCGTCGACAAGCCAGCATATGCTGAAGGAGGCGAGGAGGAAATGGCGAGGGAACGTTAACAAACTGTGCCAGGCACATGCTTTTGACACGATGGGTCGAGACAAGGCACATGTCATTGCATCCAAGCTCACTTATCACACTACAGTTGACTCCCTCCTAACAGATACGGGCCATACCTCCTCAAAACACATACATTTTTCTATTTCCCGAGTCAGTTTGCAGGGAATTTGTAACCATACCTATTTTCATCCAATCAGATGCCAATGTAGTATGGGCCCATCTGCAAAGCTAAGCATCACTGTGGCCAGCCATGGTGACGCTTGCAAGAGCTAGTTCGGAAACCTCGAATTTCCTGATATTCACGAAGTTCCATGGTTTGGTTATGTTTTGTGTGTGGCACCTCCCTTGTCTGAGATTCAATCCTAGGCAGCACTCAGCTAGATCATCATCTGTGTTCATCATGGACACTGAGCCTGATGATCCAGCTGGCAACCACTCAGAAGAAGTGCGGCAACATGCACTCTGAAATACTGCAATCCTTGTCAGCACCATCATTTCCCTCACAGCAACTATTGTTGAGTGCAACAATGTCAGGAAGAACCCTCAACCTTATCATACATCAGTTCCATCAGGAAACTGGGGAAGAGATGATATTCCCTGATACACATTATAAACATACATCAGAGTGATATTGTAATATACCTCAATATCAGCAATTAAACACCCTTACAATTGAACTAGCATAATTGAGCATGTATGATCACTCATTAACATCCTTAGTGCACAATGATCAAGTGTATATCAGAATGACTCATTGTAGATAATGCAGGATAGACATGGCATTTTGTTATCACACATTATATTTGATGGTTCTATCTTCTAACAGAGTTGCATCACTTGGTCATCTTGCTACCATTATGTGTCCAACATATAATCAATTATAGCTATCCTGCCAGAATAACATTCCACTTATCAACTTTTACACTCTTGTACCCCTTTGTCAGGCCTATCAGCAAACTAACCCTTTGACTCAGCTTAGTGTTCAGTTTGGCTAGTCATTCCAGTAGAGTACATAGCAATAGCATATCAATTAAAAAAAGATCACACCAAGTTATTCAGACAAATAAAATTCATAGTTCATTTATACAAGTTGTCCTAAATACTAAATAAACTAAATAATAAGTGGCGGCGTTGTCGTGTGGTGGTGGATGTCATCGGTGGCTGTCGTCGTCGCGTTGGTGGTGGTGGTGGTGATGGTCGACGCTGGTGGCAATGGCCACCGTCGTTGCGTTGATGGTGGTGGTGGCTGTCATCGTGGCGCGTTTGTGGGCGACGACGGTGGTGATGGCCGTCGTCGTCGCGTTGGTAGTGGTGGTGGTCGACGCTGGTCGTCGTCGTCCTCGCGTTGTTGTTGTCGTCCTCGCGTTGGTCGACGACGCTGGTGATGGCGGTGGTGGTTGGTGTCGTGACTGGTGACCGTGGTGGGCGTCATCGCGTTGGTGGTAGTGGCGGTCAGTGTCGTCGCTGGTGGTCGGTGTTGGCGTTAGGGTGGTGGTGATAATAGCGTAGTGGTAAATACTACGTAGGAAATGTTGCTGCTGATATAATCAGACACAAACACACGCACACAAGCACACTTCAAAAATTTCTTCAAGTCCATCGTCACTCTCTCTATCTTCTTCAACCACCACCACCACCACGCGTCGACCGCCCACCACCACCGTCGTCAACGACGACGATGACGACCACCACTAATGCGACGATGCCAACTACGACGACAACGACAACCACCACCACCAATGCGACCACGACCACGACCACTGTGCGTCGACCACCCACTACCCCACCTGAGACCACCCCCACGGCCACTTGGACGACGACGACGACGACCTACCACCAGCGTCGACGACGCGGCCACTACCACCACCACCTGGACGGGCTCACAACGTGGCCACCACCCCCGTCAACGACAACGAAGACGGCCACCACCACCACCACCACTTGAACGATGACGACGTGGCCACCACCCCCGTCGACGACGACGATGACGGCCACCACCACCACCAAACGGCGACGACAGCCATCACCAATACCACAACGACGACAACCATCACCACCAACGCGACGGCAGGATAACCACCACCAATGCGACGACGTGGCCACCACCCCCAGCGTCGACGACGACGACGACCACCCCAATACGACGACGACGACCGCTACGACAGGTGTCACTGACCAGAGAACCACAGTAGATTTCGGGTGTACATCTGCAGCCCAAAATCCCGCCCCATTTTAACCCCCCATAACTGACCTCTTGAAGAACCCATACTCCCTCAAAACACATACCCTACAGCCTATCCCGAGGAGTATGCATCAAGAGGGAGTCGACTGTATTACCCTCTCACGTAGTAACCCCCTCAATGTCACTCCATAGTTAAACTTTCTTTTCTGCAGACAATAGACCCACCACCTATGATAATTGTCCTCGACTTTATTGGGTATGGCCATTGCAAATTTCGACCTCTTGTTTTGTTCCACTTGCATTCAGAACCATTTCTCCTACGCCTAGATGCTCAGACCCTCACGGCAGCAGTTCCGAGCACAGTATTATCGTTTCTCATCATTGTCTCGTCCATTTCACGCCGAACTTGCCTCGCACGTAGGACAAATACAAGAGCACCAAACACCATGGCGACGCAGCCTTGCAGAATGAGAGCACCATGCATGTGGTAAGGTGGGTTGGCAGTGGACGGGGCACGCAGTTCACCCTCGACTGCAATGAAGAGGGGAAACATCTAAGCGATACTTTTTAAGAAAGGACGGACTTACCCAGGATAAGCATAATTCCAAATATGTTCCCACTATCAATCGGAGTTATACAAGAATTATAGACACAAAAAGCACACTTACGAACACCAGAGAATGGATGCACTTCCATCAGCATTCCTGGTCAGCTCGACACCGTGCTCAAGAACTACGGGAAGTAGGGTCATGTTACACATCCCGATAATGACCACTATCACAAAAAGTACAGCAGTATTGTTCGGTCGGACTGCATATTGTAGCGATAAGCCAGGTCATTTCAGTGGTGGTAACTGCCATTACTTACCAGCCCAGATCAAAGATAGCCACGCTAATGACAAGGTAGGTACTAGAATCTTCAACGTCACCAGGGTGTTATGTGTGAATACCCGGTCCAATAGTGGAGCAGAAATCACGGCCGAGATGATACCCGCTAGTATTGAAGTAGCGCCAAAGAGACCAACTGTCACAGGTGGATATCCAGCGGGTTGCTGCGCGTAAATTCCGTTACGTGAATTAGGACGTCCTGAGATGGGGAAAAGAAGGATATCACGTACGAACCACTCCGCGGACAGGACACTTGCCGCAGTGGCCCCTCCCACAAATGCACCAAAAACAAGTGTGATAATTAAAAAGTCGATGCGCTCACGTGGAGTCATGTATGCCTCCTGGGGTACTGGCAAACCCAATACAGCACGACATAGGGAAGAGGGGGGAAGAGGTGACTTGGAGCCAGAGTATGCTGATGGTGATTGTATTAATTTAAAATGATCTACAGATGAATTGGTCACATACTCGGTGGTGATGGTGGAGAATCAGATATTAAGAGGACAGCAGGCCCAGCCACAGTAGATATGATTCCAAGAACCAGCAACTATTCCAAACGAGCCGCAAAGTCAAAGGATAGCAAAGTCTCATGGGAAAGAATGCGTAACTGACCAATTGTCGCGTTGTCCCAAGAGGAGACAGGAGCTGACTAATTGCAGCACCGATCGGATTAGCTAAGCACCACATTTTAGTTGATTCTGATAAGATGACAATTCAGATTGGCACCGATAGCAATGAGCATTGTCGCAGTTGTGCGGCCGTTTAGATTGAACCACCTCTCAGAGTACATTGGCCCCAGCACTTGGAACACTGGTTGTGCAATCCCAGAAAATAGCTACAGCGTCCAGGACTCAGAACACGTTCGAGTGTATCAAGAAGTGGTGCCAAACCTGACCAAGGATGAGGAGAGCGTACGCGGATTGTGGGGATAATGATCTGATTGTGCCGGCATAGCGCACCCATGCGGAGATGACTAATATGACCCCACCCATTTCAGTCTAGAAAGAAATAGTGATGCGATGGAGAAACCTAAAACACAAAACATACGCATCGCCGTATGCCGTAGCGAGAGCAGATGACCGGTATCAAGATAGAAATGGGCAGGAATATGCACAATATTATATTTCCAAGCCAATTGACCTGATTCACCGAAATGTGGAAGTCAGTAGCAGCTGGAGAGAACGAAGATTGTGATCAGATGCAAAAGGAAAGAGCGCGGATGAACTGAGTTGTGCGTTACCGATATTCGTGATTGGGCCAAACCACGTCCCGGGCATCGCAGAGACGATGCCAAGTATTATCTGGAGAAGAAGATAAGTAGCATTCGTGGATTGAATGTAGTGATACTGACGAAGCCAAACAAGCCAGAGAACCTGCGCTTGTAGAGCCTATATTTGACCTCCACAACAGGGGGGACGATGGACTTTTCAATCTGGGAAGAGGGCGGACCGCCATTCAGAGTCTGTGAAAATGACATGGTTATCGACAAGCCAGACTGGAGGGAGCCAGGATTAAACGGTGATGGCAATGGCACCGGATCTGAAAAATGCCAGGTGGCACATTTCTAGAGGTCTGAGAATCAGCTGAACTTGGGCTTCCCTATCAGTGCTGGCTTCGGGCGCTGGCCACGATGATGGACAAGGTTACCCATTTTACAGCTGTTTTCATATATATGCCGAAACACATTTGAGTGATTTTGATGTGGCGGAAATACCCGGGCAGGACCCCGTAAGCACCTGAGTGAGGGCAATGGATAAGTCACCTTTGAACTACAAACAGCTGAGCCAACTCTACATACCGGTCTGACCAAATCTAGCCTTGGCACATCCTCTGAGTGTAGTCATAGTCGCTGATACCCGCGGGTTTATCCGTGCCCAGGCTGATGCTTACGGCACCCAAAACAAAATACGGCTTGTTTCAACACAGACATATGGAAAACCGGAGTGCCATGCTCCCTCCGGCCTTCCGCTCATTTACACCTGCATCTGATACTACAGCATGGTTCATATCGATAGACCAGAATCGACCAACGCTCACATGAGCGCTTTCCTTTAGTCTTGGAATGCAGCCAAACAATGGCGCGTACTATACCTTGTTTGCGATTGCTCACATGAACACTTTTTGTTTAGATATGAAATGTAGCCAAACATTGGCGCACGCTATACCTTGTTTGTATGGCTTGGATGTACTGCTGCGGTGTTGAACCATATACATATTGGTAGTGCTGCACTCCCGTGAACCCCTCTCCTCGAGTCACCATCACCAGCAAACGAAAATGCCTAGAAATCGACACCATATCCCAGAGGCTGTGAAGGAGCAATGGGTCAACACATGAGCTCAAGAGAAATTGGAAAGGTCACCAGCCAGCTAACGAACCATCAAAATTGACAACCACGTCCTTCACTTGTCGTAGTGAAGAAACCTCCGAAAGTGGATGTCCTCGCTCACTGATGATGCCCTCGTAGGTCATTATCATCTGTGACGAGACAGAACTAATACTTAATATCACCACGATAGCATCTCATCTCATGCGTTGAGCACACACCAGACATCTAGTTTGAACATACTCTACATAGGCATGATTCTCTCACAAGAAAGTACGAGCGCACAACCATAGGTGCTGATGGCAGAGGGTACTAAGATAACAAGTACTTAGCTCGTCATAATTACCCATTGGGCTAGCCATCTGCGCAGAGAACCGATACCATTTGACTTGTTTGGGAACACGCAGGGTAGCGGAAGTAAGCCACCTCCAGCACTGGAATCTGGCTGTACGCCTGGCCCATGTATAAATGGATGCGTGTGAAGTAAATTCAACCAATATCTGGCACGTGGAAAGCGACGATGGAGCAGATCATGGTACTCATCAGTAGGAGGGGTATCCTGAAAGCTACTGTTCAAGTCGGACATCATGTTGATGATAGATCACTGTAACTCGCAGCTTTATCTGCCGCTCCAGCAGGATCGTGGACGCCGATCACCGACGCACAGTCTGAGAGGAATTCTGTGACCATACGGATCATTCGGCAGAATGGAGTGACACAAACATTGTGGCATGCAAGGACTGCACAGATCAAAAGGGAAAGCACCGAAAAATAGTCGAACGGAATTGGTGGTCGTTACTGTCGTTGTCGTCGAAGGTGAGAAGTTGGGCGCTTGAAGCGTGGTGGTGGGAGTGGCACTGCAGCACAGCATGCGCTCTTCCTAGCTCATTTTGGTAATCGTGGGCACATGATCTAACGGCATTATTTGGCTACATTTTAAAACTAAACAAAAGCGTTTGTGTGAGCGTTGGTCGATTCTGGTCTATCGATTTGAACCTTGCTGTAAATGGGAGATCTGACCCGCAGTTTGCAATTCGCACTTGAGTATACAAGTAAGTCGTTTCCCCTACAGTTCCATGAAGTTATTTTTTATTGGTTTGTCTAGGTATTGTCTAGAGGAAACATTTCCGATTGGCAATACTTGTGACATACCTGCCAGCTTATAGTAACACATTGCAACCAATGGCCCCTTCGGATTCGTTGTGTAGGGAAGAGCTATTCACGTGAAGATTCAAGCCATACACCCATCGCCCTGGAATTTCTCATACCGTCCTGTACTTTCCACAGCAAGGCTAGTCCCAATTGTGACGATGCCGGATCGTGCTGCCTGTGTCAAATCTTTTGGATCGCTGTTGAGCCACATTTCGGTTCCTCACCTTTCCGAATCATGATATGTACATATACTAATCAGAAGGGTGTGTAAGATAATTGGGGCTATGCGCTCGGGAGCCTCCTGTTCGGCAGAGTTCAATCATCAATGGTCACGATCATGAGACTTGGTACGTTAAGGGAGGTGAGGCAGCCGAGCGGAACCAGTCTTGCTGATTTGAAGAACGTGATCATTCCACACGGACGCCTATGCAAACTAACCGACTCCCGGCAACTTGCTGGGCATTTTGATTGTTCGGTCCCCCACTGTTCTCCATTCTGATGACGGTCGCCGGCCGCTTCGGCTTTTTAGCAAAATGATCGATCCGAATGATGGATTCGGCATTTATCTTATGCCATGCCGTGTTTCCCCCCATGATGCGACACAATATATACGCACCCCGCAACTGCGCCACGCATTTTCTATTATATAAAGAGAGGCAGGTGGATCCTCTACTCACCAATATTGTCACCTCTCCCAAGCAGTTCTCATCATGTCTATTAAACCTGGCAAATACAGGATCCACACTTTCTCCGACTACAACAAGGTCATTAGTGTCGAACCTACTGGTAATTATCAAAAGCCAGTTGTTGTTGCTTCCCCGGCTTTCTCCCCGAAAGCTAGTATTGTATGTCGAGCACGCTCTCCTCTTCTGCTACATCAAACTTACGATTGTAGTGGAACGTGGTTCAAGGGCCGGAGCCGGATCTCTACGTTCTATCTGTCGGAGGGGATACTGCCTACGATGCAGGCGACGAGGTGTTCGCTCAATACATGCGACCCGTATTTTGGAGAATTGTGCAGCATGGCCACCCATGGGGATTCAAGCAAGTCAACTTTTGTGAATTTGCTTGTGATCTGCTGTTTGACCGTCCTATTCTGTATACAGGATCTTGAGACCCGATGCAAATGAGGGCTGGTTCCTTGAAAACACCAACCCCCTTACACAGGTATGTCTAACAATTGTCGATCGAAATGTCATAATGACATTGTCAGGTCCAAATGGGGGAGGCGCCCTCTGGCGCTGGGGTTGGAGCGTTTCTATTCGAATTCGAGTGGATCGGTAATTGAGGGGGGGATAGGCTTAGTTGAAATTATACGTATGCAGAAAAGCTTGTGACTGGTAACTTGGATGTGTATAAGACTAACTGAACATAGTCGTTGAACTATCTTGGCGAAGTTGGGTGGGCAGATCTTGTAAGATGTCCGACATTATATTTGTGTCCGATGCTCTGTTTCCAGTAATGAGCCACTACTTAAGATTACCTTTCCCTCCTCTCAAGTACAATCACTACATTAATATTTGCTGCATGAGCAGAGAATCACGAACGCCATATTTCCGCTGCAGTACACATTGTGCAGTACTCAGACTCGGTGGTAAATATAACCTGCAGGTTAAGATCGTTGTTATGGAAATCCATCCACTGGCAATCATTGACCCTATGCTCCCATGTACTAGCCCATCAACACTGGATCTTCCACTAGTCGAGGCGAAGCGGTGCATCAAAGAAATGACTCTAGCTGCGGGCTCTTGGGAAATGATGGCGGGCCCAAGGCAAGTCGGGATTACAACCCAGAAGACAAAAGTCCGAGATCCAAATGAACAAGTTGACGTGCACCGAATGAATTACAAAATATCTATGAATATATATCATCGCGGGAATCATAACATTGTTTTGTCGTGCAGGAAGCCTATCCAAAGACCATCGTGAATATCATCAATAATTCGTCCTTCAAATCAGAACCCTAAGGGTACCCAGATTCCTGACTCAATGTTTTGTCTTCATGGCTCGTTACAGGTATTGATTGGACATCTATGCCATTGTCTCGCTTTTCGACACATCAATATACAGCCAATTTTTCTTTTCGAGGCAGTGGACCTACCAGCGGTGATGATCGGCCTCGAATCTCATTCTGTGTATGGTTATTATCGAGGGAGCCTTCCTCTGTTTCCCCGGCGGTAACAAGTGTATTATTACCCAAGAAAACACTGTTTCTTATCACCTCCTCGTCGGCTTCGCGCCTGACTTGCTTTCCACGCACAAAGAAAACCAGTGACCCTACCACTACGATGATGCAGCCATGAAGAATGAGTGCAGAATGCATGTTGTATGGGGGATTTGCAGTCGAGGGTGCTCGTAGTGCGCCTTCCCCTGCGAATCATATTTAATCAGCATGAACATAAGGGCAACACCTGATGAAGGCTTACCTAGGATCATCACAATGCCAAATGCGCTCCCCCTGTCAAGAGAGGGTTAGCAAGACAAATTATAGGTGTAGATAAAGGTAGGTGACATACGAACACCACAGAATGGATGCACTGCCATCTGCATTCCTTGTCAGTTCCACGCCGAGCTCAAGTGCTATAGAAAGCATTGTCATGCTGCCCGTCCCGATGATGACCATTATCGCAAAAAGTGCTGCGATGTTGTTTGGTCGGACTTTGGATTATACAGAAACTCAGTACATCTCGAATAGCAGTGTGGGAAGGAGAGTAGAAACTATCACTGACCAGCCCAAATTAACGATAGCCACGCCAGTGACACGATAGGCACGAGAATCTTCAACGCCAATCCGATTCTATGTGTGAATACCCGGTCGAATAGCGGAGCAGTAACCACAGCCGAGACGATACCCGCCAGCATCAAACTAGCACCTAGGAGACCAGTCGTCGTAGCCGAGTATCCAGCGGGTTGCTGTGCATGGGTTTTGTAATGAGAATCAAAACGATTACCAAGACGACGAAAGACTGAATAGCACGTACGAACCACTGCGCCGACAGGACACTCATTGAAACTGTTGCTCCCACCAATGAACCAAAAATAAGCGTAGTAATTAAAAAGTCGATGCGCTCACGGCGGGCTATGTATGCTTCTTGAGGTACTGATAAACCCAATAGAGCACGACATAGGGAAGAGAGGGAGAGGGATGGCTTGGAGCCAGAGTATGCTGATGGTCATTGTATTAGTTTCCGGTTACCTGCAGTGGGGATCACATACTAGGCGGTGACGGTGGACAATCAGATATCAGAAGGACAGCCGGGACGGCTACGGTAGATATGATTCCAAGCACCAGGATCTACTCCAAACGGGATTGCAAAATCAGTGACGAGTAGAACCTCATCAAGAGAAACGCATGTCTGACCGATTGTCGTGTTGTCCCTACAATAGGGGACAGGAGCTGACCGAGTGCGGAACCGATTGGATTGGCTAGGCAAAACGTTTCAGTTGCTTCTAATAGGAAGACGGAGACTTGGATGCACCGATAGCAATGAGCATCGTCGCAGTTGTGCGGCCATTTAAATCGAACCACTTCTCAGAGTATATTGGCCCCAACACTTGGAACACCGGCTGTGCGAACCCAGCAAAGAACTACAGCAAACGGAACTCAGGACATGTGCAAACGTCGGGAGACAGCAAACCTGGCCAAGAATGAGGAGGGCATACGCGGACTGTGGGGATAACGAGTTGATTGTACCCGCGTAGCGCACCCATGCGGAGACGAGTAACATGGCCCCGCCCACATCGGTCTATATGAGAGAATAGTGGTAGGATGCCAGAGGGAGGGATGCATACAAGACAACGTACACATCGCCGTATACCGTAGCGGGAGCAGATGACAAGTATGAAGATGGAAGCGGGCACATATATGCAGGACATTATATTTCCAAGCCAGTTGACCTGCGTCACGGAAATGTGGAAATCATCAGCCACTGGATAAGACAAGATCGTCATCAGAAGTAGAAATAGAACTAAGGAGCATGAAAGAAGCTGAAAAACGCGCTCACCATTATTGGTGATTGGGCCGAACCACGACCATTGCATCCCAGTGACAAGGCCAAGTATTATCTGTGGAAAATGGTAAGACGTGGAAACTAAGCGTGCAAGGGCCGTGGCATAATGATACTGACGAAGCCAAGCAAGCCAGAGAACCTGCGTTTGTAAAGCCTGTACTCCGTTGGTGGGACAGGGGATATTTCACAATCACCAGTCCGATTCGACGAGTAACTGTCGTTACCTCCGGCCGTACACTGGGAAGTCGACATGATCCTCGACTGCAGGGAGAGGATAACAGTGTTGAATTGAAGCGCCTTCTTACGACGGACTCCACATTGCATACGTCTGTTCTAATACTCAAATGGGTCGCTATCATCACTGATAATTGCTTCAGGTTTTCCCATGTTGATCAGTAGTTGCACTGCCGACTCACCTCAAACGGATCGTTTCGCCAGTGCTCATACATGCCCCTGACTCAACATTCCGTAGTCCTGGGAACTAGTAACGTCGCAGGAAAGGCAGGCTTGGCGCTGATTGGAACAGTCCTATCTGTCTGGCTATGCGTTATGTTCGACTTCTCCAATTGAGATGAAACCAGCAATTCACACTTGGCAGTGGATTTGTCCAACCACAAGCTTGTACTTACATAACACAGCTTCACTCAGGGGCAATCTAACCATAAAGGGGGCGCGTCAGATTGCCGAGTTACTGAGACCCATCGACGTTGCGCGGATGGTTGGTCTCTTAGACGGGTTTCCCACAACATAAAAACCCATCTAAAATATTGAGCCGTTACTTAGGAATACCTTTCCCTGCTCTCAAGTGCAACCATTACAACCATAAGTTCTGCTACATGAGCATGAGAATCATGAATGCCATACAATTTCCGCCATGGTTTGTCACATTGTACAGTGCTCAGACAGTGGAAATAAGTTCATCCACTGGTAATCATTGACCCTATGCTCCCGTGTAGCCCATCGACACTGGGTTCTTTGCGATCTTCCACCAGTCGACGCGAATTTGCACGCAGCGGTGGCCATCAAAGAAATGACACAGCTGCGGGCTCTTGAAAGATGATGACGGGCCCAAGGCAAGTTGGAATTACAACCCAGAAGACAAAAGTCCAAGATTCAATGAACAAGTTGACGTGCATCAAATAAATTACAAATATCTATGAGTATACTATGTATCATCGCGGGAATGGTAACATTGTTTTGGCGTGCAGGAAGACTAGTCAAAGACCGTCGTGAATATCATCAATAAATTCGTCCTTCATCAGAACCTTAGAGGTACCCAGATTCCTGACTCGATGTTTTGTCTTCATGGCTCGTTACAGGTATTGATTGGACATCTATGTCATTGTCTCGCTTTTCGACACATCAATATACAGCCAATTTGTGTTTTCGAGACAGTGGACCCACCAGCGGTGATGATTGGCCTCGAATCTCATCCTGTGTATGGTCATTATCGAGGGAGCCTTCCTTTGTTTCCCCGGCGGTAACAAGTGTATTATTACCCAAGAAAACACTGTTTCTTATCACCTCCTCGTCGGCTTCGCGCCTGACTTGCTTTCCACGCACAAAGAAAACCAGTGACCCTACCACTACGATGATGCAGCCATGAAGAATGAGTGCAGAATGCATGTTGTATGGGGGATTTGCAGTCGAGGGTGCTCGTAGTGCGCCTTCCCCTGCGAATCATATTTAATCAGCATGAACATAAGGGCAACACCTGATGAAGGCTTACCTAGGATCATCACAATGCCAAACGCATTCCCCCTGTCAAGAGAGGGTTAGCAAGACAAATTATAGGTGTAGATAAAGGTAGGTGACATACGAACACCACAGAATGGATGCACTGCCATCTGCATTCCTTGTCAGTTCCACGCCGAGCTCAAGTGCTATAGGAAGCATTGTCATGCTGCCCGTCCCGATGATGACCATTATCGCAAAAAGTGCTGCGATGTTGTTTGGTCGGACTGTGAATTATACGGAAACTCAGTACATCTCGAATAGCAGTGTGGGAAGGAGAGTAGAAACTATCACTGACCAGCCCAAATTAACGATAGCCACGCCAGTGACACGATAGGCACGAGGGTCTTCAACGCCAATCCGATTCTATGTGTGAATACCCGGTCGAATAGCGGAGCAGTAACTACAGCCGAGACGATACCCGCCAGCATCAAACTAGCACCTAGGAGACCAGCCGTCGTAGCCGAGTATCCAGCAGGTTGCTGTGCATGGATTTTGTAATAAGAATCAAACCGATTACCAAGACGACGAAAGACTGAATAGCACGTACGAACCACTGCGCCGACAGGACACTCATTGAAATCGTTGCTCCCACCAATGAACCAAAAATGAGCGTAGTAATTAAAAAGTCGATGCGCTCACGGCGGGCTAGGTATGCTTCTTGAGGTACTGGCAAACCAAATAGAGCACGACATAGGGAAGAGAGGGAGAGGGATGGCTTGGAGCCAGAGTATGCTGATGGTCAATATTGTATTAGTTTCCGGTTACCAACAGTGGGAATTGTGGATTAGTCACATACTAGGCGGTGACGGTGGACAATCAAATATCAGAAGGACAGCCGGAACGGCTACGGTAGATATGATTCCAAGCACCAGGATCTACTCCAAACGGGATTGCAAAATCAGTGACGAGTAGAACCTCATCAAGAGAAACGCATGTCTGACCGATTGTCGTGTTGTCCCTACAATAGGGGACAGGAGCTGACCGAGTGCGGAACCGATTGGATTGGCTAGGCAAAACGTTTCAGTTGCTTCTAATAGGAAGACGGAGACTTGGATGCACCGATAGCAATGAGCATCGTCGCAGTTGTGCGGCCATTTAAATCGAACCACTTCTCAGAGTATATTGGCCCCAACACTTGGAACACCGGCTGTGCGAACCCAGCAAAGAACTACAGCAAACGGAACTCAGGACATGTGCAAACGTCGGGAGAGACAGCAAACCTGGCCAAGAATGAGGAGGGCATACGCGGACTGTGGGGATAACGAGTTGATTGTACCCGCGTAGCGCACCCATGCGGAGACGAGTAACATGGCCCCGCCCACATCTGTCTATATGAGGGAATAGTGGTAGGATGGAGGGAGGGATGCACACAAGACAAACGTACACATCGCCGTATACCGTAGCGGGAGCAGATGACAGGTATGAAGATGGAAGCGGGCACATATATGCAGGACATTATATTTCCAAGCCAGTTGACCTGCGTCACGGAAATGTGGAAATCATCAGCCACTGGATAAGACAAGATCGTCATCAGAAGCAGAAGCAGAACTTAAGGAGCACGGAAGAAGCTGAAAAGCACACTCGCCATTATTGGTGATTGGGCCGAACCACGACCATTGCATCCCAGTGACAAGGCCAAGTATTATCTGTGGAAAATGGTAAGACGTGGAAACTAAGCGTGCAAGGGCCGTGGCATAATGATACTGACGAAGCCAAGCAAGCCAGAGAACCTGCGTTTGTAAAGCCTGTACTCCGTTGGTGGGACAGGGGATATTTCACAATCAC
This sequence comes from Scleroderma bovista, assembly GCA_037178675.1. Lineage (NCBI taxonomy): Eukaryota > Fungi > Basidiomycota > Agaricomycetes > Boletales > Sclerodermataceae > Scleroderma > Scleroderma bovista. The sequence continues at coordinate 172,943 of JAYMGJ010000680.1, forward strand.
CAGTCCGATTCGACGAGTAACTGTCTTTACCTCCGGCCGTACACTGGGGAATCGACATGATCCTCGACTGCAGGGAGAGGGTAGCAGCGCTGAATTGAAGCGCCTTCTTATGACAGACCCCACATTGCACAGGTCCGTTCTAATACTCAAATGGGTCGTTATCATCGCTGATAGTAATTGCTTCAGGTTTTCTTACATTGATCAGTAGTTGCACTGCCGACTCACCTCAAACGGATTGTTTCGCCAGTGCTCACACATCTGACTGATCCGAAACACTCCAGTCCTGGGAACTAACGTTGCAGGAAAGGCAGGCATGGCGCTGATTGGAACAGCCCTACATACCTGTCTGGCTTTGAACTTCTTGGCAGCGGGAGGCAGCGACTTGTCACAAGTATGCGTCAAGTACAATTGGGATGAAACCAACAACTCACACACAGTGGGTTCAACCATGTACAAGCTTGTACCTTGCCATCAATCGGAAAAATAGACCCAATGTCATCGGCGCCCGTCTCAAGGTCAACTACTATGATGCATATGATGCCGGTCTCGATGCTCGCACGGGTCGCACAAAATCATGCACAAAACTATACTACATTGCTTGTCGCACGGTGGTATCATCGAGGTACGGAGTGCGTAACCATACGGTATCAAGGTAGTGGCAGGAAGATGGCATTTGTGGCCAGTATCATTGCCTTCGTTGGGTGGGATAGCATGTCGTCGCCAGCGTTGTCGTTGCGGTAACACTACTATCAGTTAATCGTCGTCCGCTGATAGCCTTCACACCGCTGGCAGTCCCGGTCGTTTGAATTCGTTGCAGCCCCCATCATCGTTGGCTGAGAGGTCGCTGTTGCGCTGGTGGCGCTATCATTTTTGGCGGCATGGCCCTCTCTCACTGCAGCCTTGGGTGCCGTCGTAGTCGTCATCAGCGTGATTGTTCCGCTGACTAGAAAGGTAATGGAGGTGCTCTTGGTAGTAGTTGGCTCATGGACGTTCCTCTATACAGGTCGTGGTGGTCAGTCTCGTACCCACTGCAGTGATAAATTGACGTCGTGGCTATGTCGACTACTACATATATAATTTCACACGGGGAACTGTGGCTCGCCAACCTTTTTCGTGATGTTTACGATGAGAGTTAGCAAGAGCATGTATGATCTACGCTCCCCGTCGGGCTGGAATCTTCCGCTTCCGGAAGAGACCGGTTGGTACAGAATGTGGCAAATCCTCTGTTTTCATTCCGTCTGCAGTCATGACCGAAGTGCCAGACATTGCTAGTTCAGTAGCGGGTTCAGCTTTGATGCCTCCAATTGGGTTGGTAGCCTCGGTACCACCAAAAGTGGGCAAAAGCGGGGAGCCAGATTCTGTTTTAATTTCTGGTAGTCCAGAGCCAGCACCTGCTTCAGCTGTGGAAAAATGATCGTCTGCGCCCACCTTTTTCCACTGCATTTTAATCCACTTTGGCGTAGTGATAAGTTCTGACTCAGCTGATGCGCTCGCCTTGTCTGATGTAAAGGGTGGGTAATGCGGCTCCTCAGTCGTCTCCTGTTAGGCATTGTCTATCTCAACGACGACTTTGCAAAAACGAATAGGTATACCTACCAGCTCTCCCTTCTTCACCTTCAGTTTGATGGGCATGAATTGTGGGTCAAACATATCTCCGAGTCCCGTCCCAACAACCTTTCTACGCAATTTGAATGCGCGCATATCGTCGTCATCAGCCTCAGCAGCAACCCGTTTCTTGTTTTGGACAGAATCAGTGCCTTCACCAACTGGCTCTTCCTCTGTCGTGGCCTTTGCTACCTGGCAAGGCTCTGTGTCTAGCGTGCTCGTTTTCGTTTGAGGTGTCACGTAACGCCATTCCCCGGGTATGCCCATCCCCTTTCTGCGTTCTGCTTCATCCAAATCAGGGTCCCTGTACCCCAAATGCGCTGCCGTAGTGTAATTTGCGTATGGGTTAGTTGGTTTTGCTGGTTGGGGATGTTGGGCAGGGAGAGAGGGAGCTGAGCGAGATGATGATGCTAGAGAGGATGAGGAAGAGGTAAAAGCGCGGCCAGATGCTACGTCAAGTGCATAAGCTGCCCCCGCCGCCTAGGAAATGTCAAATGAACACATGTTCTACACAATCAAGATGCATCGACTATATGTGACATGCATAAGGAAAATAGAAAGCTTACTTTTGCAACGCCCGCCATAATTCCCTTTTCTTCTTCCTTCTCCCGGACGCGCTTCTCGCCCTCCTTGTAGAGCCCGCGTACGAAGCGTTCGACATTGCCCTTGTGACGAAGACCATTTTCATGTTGGGTACGTGAGGGCTTGTCGTCAGCAATGTAGATGTTACAGTATTTGCAGTGGTAGCGTTTGTGAGAAACCCAGTATTCAGACATGGCGGTATTGGGCAAGGAGTCGGGACTAGTACATAGGTGGCTTAGCCACTGAAAATTGCACGTGACCAAGACGCGACGCGCCAAATCTCACAGCGAAAGCGTTTGCTTCGTCGATGGCTCGAAGAAAACCTGTCCCCAACGCCGCAGACTTTGTTCACCTCAATCAAGGGCACTGTGAGGACCCTTGTGACGAGGAGCAGCACCCACTCATAAATGAAGAATTGTGCGTCGGCTCTCGAGGATTCTCTACATTCCTTCTGACCTCTGGTTCAGCCCTCGTATCCATTCTTCTAATGAGCATATTAGTCAAAATGACGACCCATTACTGAGCCGATACTCCGCAAGCTCATACGAGATAGCATATGGGTATGACAACTTCCTCAAGATCTCAACTATGGTCTGACAAGGAATCTACAGTGCACCTCAAAACGAGGAACATTCCAGCTCTGTAGAATCGAGGCCACCCCCAGACCGATATCAACCGGGGCAGCCTCTCCAGACTATTGTGACAGGTGAAACACTTGAACTCGAAGACCATGCAGAGTCATCAAACGACGACCACCACGATCCCTTTGTGGACGGCTACTCGTCCTCTCAATCACTGCCCCATTCACATCATAGTCAATACTCTTCCGCCCACTCGCTATCGCAGGTCCCAGCCAATGCGCCGCGCGAAACGTTGGTGGGGTCAGCATTTAGTTCGATTCCAATGTCATATTCGCAGTGCAGTCTCCCAATTTCATACAACACGTCGGTGGACCATTTTGAATATGACGCAGAAGCATATGCTTCTGGAACTAACCTTCGGACGAACTATGTCGCCCCGAGATCACGGTCACCAACCCCGTTCGGAGATGATGAAGACTACAGGTTGGATGCGAACAACATTGTACATCACACAGGCTACTCCAGACCCCATAACAATTCGGAGAAGGTTGGCCCATATGACTTCACTGACGAGTATGATATCTCGCAGTATGCGGACGTGCCAAGCCAGGAAACACTTGCAGATGATGGAGAACAAACGCCATCCATCACTGATTCAGAAGCTCCGATCGAGACTCGTCATTTTGGGCCGGCCCCTATTGGTCGTATGCGCCGAAGGCTGAAGAAGAAACGTGTCCAGCTTACAAATGGCAACCTTGTCGTGGACCTCAGTGTACCTCCAAAGCTTGTCCTTCCATATCGCGGAGAGCCGGAAATGACAAAAACGCGATACACCGCGGTTACTTGTGATCCTGATGACTTTGAGAAAGACAAGTTCTTTTTGCGACAAATCGAAAGCGGGCGTACTACCGAGTTATTTATCGTTATTACTATGTATAATGTGAGTTTATTGTTGGTTTTTCTCAACCGAATCCCTGAATCATGCTGCGAATAGGAAGACGAAGTTCTATTTTGCAGGACGATGTATGGCGTGATGCGCAACATTGCGCACCTATGTTCTCGCAAGAATTCACAGACTTGGGGCCCAGACGCATGGAAGAAGGTATGATTGCCCCTCAGATGTTTTTTATATTTTTTGAATGCAAAGTGCTCGCTTGCAGGTCGTTGTCTGCATAGTAGCAGATGGACGCAAGAAAATTCATCCTCGAGTATTAGATTGCTTGACCGTTCTAGGTGTGTATCAACCTGGAGACCACATGAAGAACATGGTCAACGGCAAGGAAGTTACCGCACACTTGTTTGAATATACAACCTCGTTTGCTTTGGATCCCAACATTCAATTCAAATACCCGGACAAAGGTATTGTACCGACACAAATAATATTCTGCATGAAGGAGAAGAACCAGAAGAAAATAAATAGTCATCGGTGGTTCTTCAATGCATTCGCCCCAATGTTGCAGGTTCGTCTCCCCGTCTGGGATGGAATTGATTATAACGCTATTTTGATAGCCAAATATCTGCGTGCTACTTGACGTTGGCACACGCCCCGGGAATAACAGCATATACAGGCTATGGAAGACATTTGACGTGAATTCGAATGTCGGTGGAGCTTGCGGCGAGATTGCTGCATACAAGGGGAAGAATTGGAAAAATCTCCTCAACCCTTTGGGTAAGTAACCGTTAATTACATAGCAATAGCAACTTTTTTTTTTTATCTTTGTGGATGTGTTCCCAAGTTGCTGCACAGAATTTCGAGTACAAAATCAGCAACATACTCGACAAGCCTACAGAGAGCATGTTTGGATATATCAGCGTCTTGGTAGGTGCCTATTTCCTGAACTGGCTGGCGTTATTCATCCTTGTCGTAGCCCGGTGCATTTTCCGCCTATAGGTAAGTATCCGAAATGCGAACCTAATCTCTTCTTACTCGATATCCTCAGATGGATCGCACTGCAAAACGGTAAGGATGGACAAGGGCCCCTGGCTTCCTATTTTAAAGGCGAAGTACTCCATGGGAGAGATACAGATATCTTTACCTCCAATATGTGTGCGTTTTCGTATTATTTCGGGAGTCCACTCTTCACGTTGAACATAGACCTTGCTGAAGATGTGGGTATTGAAGACACATGAATTCAATTATGTGCTGAAATTCGGCATAAGCGTATCCTGTGCTTTGAGCTGATAGCTAAAGCAAATTCCAATTGGTATATCTGGTGGCTTTTCAATATTCACTTCTGACTGCTTTCTTTTAGGGTCCTCAGATATGTCAAGGGTGCTATTGGGGAGACTGACGTCCCTGAATCACTTCCTGAGTTCATCTCTCAGCGACGGCGATGGCTTAATGGCTCGTTCTTTGCTGCAGTTTATGCCATCGCACACGTTGGACAGGTTTTACGATCTGGGCATAGTACTTCGAGGAAGGTCACTCTCATGATGGAAACGGTGTACAACCTTATCAATCTGGTATTCTCTTGGTTTGGAATTGTAAGTTCTAATCATTCTTGATGTGGACTGGGATCACGCTTAGGTCGTCCAGGGTAACTTTTACTTGTTCTTCGTGAGTGTTGCTCTTCTGGCTAGGCGTCTTGCCTGGGGGTTGATGCCCATGCGTCATAGGTCATCCTAAGCTCTTCACTGGAGAATCAGGCCTTCGGGGTTCCATCGATACAGTACTTCAATGCATTGGTTCAGGTACGCTTTTAGGACATTCTTATTTGAACTTGGATGAATCAAGGTATGTCGCAGTACTTCCTAGCATCCATCATTATTGCTTGCTTCCTGATGTCTATGGGGAATAAACCAAAAGCGTGAGGCTTTGTTAGGATGCTTCCATATGAGTCTAAAGATCTCACTGAATTGTGCCAGTGCCCATCGAAAGTACAAGCTTGCCTCAATTTTCTTAGGGGCACTCATGATTTACATCGTCGTTGCTTCCGTGTTGTGCGGAATTGCAGCAGCATCTCAGAAAGATGGCTCGCTGGTTCTATTCAGTGTCGCCATCACGTGCGGAGGTGCGCCCCCTTCGCCCGTTTTATGTATTCATCCTCACCCTACCCTCACATATAGTCTACGTTACCAGCAGCCTCCTAGCCTTCGACCCCTGGCACCTTATAACAAGCTTCGTGTCATACTTGGTCTTGACGCCAACATACCTTTGTATACTGAGCATGTGCGTTATCTACTTCCCTTTTTTTGTTTTGAATGATAACGGTGAGGAATCAGTTATGCATTCTCTAACTTGCACGATGTACGTATCTCTCGATTGTCACATGTTTCCGCCGGTCACGCTCATGTTCTATAGATCTCCTGGGGGACGAAACAGGACGCAGTTCCTGATACCGACTTGGGTGCTGCCGTCCAGGATTCCCACTCCCAAGTTGACATCCAAATGCTTGCGGAAGCGGCAGATGCCAATGGGATATATGAAGATGCACTGGAGGGTCTGCGCGCATCTAAATTTGCTGATGAGCGAGTGAGTAAAGGATCCTCACAAGTTTCTGCAGTAAAGAAGCGTGGGAAAGGGACTACTGATGAGAAGGGCCGGAAAGGCTCTTCGAAGCAAAAGGTGATGAGCAAGCGCGAAAGGGAGATTGCAGCAATGGACTACTATGCTGATGTACGGACAAATGTATTGCTGACTTGGGTCCTGTCCAACGTGGGTGTGGGCTGGTTTTATTTATGTTCGTTCCGCTGACGACATGTTACAGGGTGTTCTCCTCTTACTCATACTCTCTGGAGCATCTCCTTCGAGTACATTCGATCCCGAGACGGGTATATCACGGACCAAGGGGTATCTGATGTTTATATTGGCTTTTGCGGCCATTACCAATTGCGTTGTGAGTAGTTAACTGCATTGCTTCCCCTCTTTAGGCGTTGACAAATGGATGTGTTTCGCTGACATGCTTTCCTTTCAAAACAGCGTTTCGCAGGCTCTACGCTCTATCTCCTCACGCGGGTGTTCACTGCCTGACTCGAGCGCAAAGTTACTCCCGTTGGGGAATGGAAGGGACGATGCCCGTTTGATGCCCGTTTCAAATACAAGCAAAGAGATGGTTGGACCTGGCTGAAGGTGAGCGGGAAAGCTCGTTGCGGTCGACAATGCCAACGCAACTAATTTCCTCCACGACAATCCTTTTGACTGGAAAGCAGGTGTAGTGACAGCATAGATATCCTTGTCTTTGCATGCTGTCTAAGTAAAACCTACATAGTCGACGGGACGTAAATGGACATAAGTACATGAAATATGGGTTCTTCCGCTGGACAAAGGTTCTTAATAGTATGTAATACTACAAAAGATGAAGGTCAAGCGAATACGTAGTCATAAAACAGCCCTGTCCCACCTACTACTGCAGTCACAAGTTTCTTCGTAGTCTTACCCTTTCCGCGTCTTCCAAGCTTCCCCGTGCGATGAGAGATGCGTCGCACAGGGGATGGGGACGACGTAGAACGAGGATACGGATGAGGACGAAAGTAGCGCACACTGGGTCTAACAGGCAACGTTGAGTCAACAAGAGAAATCTCGGATGGTGGCATGCCTCGATCAACGACGTAGGCGGCGGTATCAGATTCATGATGAGAAGAGTCAGTAAGTGAGAGGGATCCTATTGACGCGGTCAGGGCCTGGTCTACGTCTCCTTCCTCTGCGGAGTCTGTGTCGAAACCTGGTCCACCGCTGACGGATGAGACAGGGGAGCAAGGTCTGGAAGGCGAAGGAAACTCAGAAATGGCGGAGAGTACAGTCTGGGAAGGACCAATGGCGACAGATTCATCATCGGAGACGCTGTCATTTGGATCATCTGTGGTGTTCGAGTCTGATGTATTGACATCTGATACATGAAAATCGGACGTGTCAGTTACGGGGGGAGTGTCGAGTGAACTCGGGACAGGGCGGATGGAGTTTGAACGGAGGAGGTAAGTGAGACGACGACCATCCGTTTCTTTGCCTGAATGCGAAATAAACAGAACGTCACCAATAATGCCACGGAGAACAAGAAGTGATCCTACTAAAGCTAACGACATTGTGCCATCTTGCTACGCAATGTACAATGAAACGCTCAAAGCCGCCATCGCGTTCAGCACCAGTTCGCACGACCCAGACGAGTCGGCCTGCTTCACGTCGTACCTCGCGCAAGTCGTCTCTACCTCCGACTGTCTCACCAGGGAAGGCGAATGCGCTTATTCCTGCACCTTCATTGGGACTGAGGAATATACCGCCGTCCAGCCAGGCTAAGAGATGTGACTCTATTGCCTTGACTAGGGGAGCAGTAAAGGGGCGACTACGCAGAGTGCGACGGGTCCCACGAAGAGAAAGTGAGAACAGACCTGCAGCAGAAGTGGCAGGATTCGACAACGGGGTAACAGAGGGCGGAACAGTGACACTGCGGGGAAGATAAGAGGGTAAAGGTATAGGGAAGGTGCTGGAGGGTAAGTGGCGAGTGGGTAAAGCGAGATCAGCAGCGGTTGGCGGGGTTATATGGGGATTGTGGGTGAATTTGGCTAGTTGAAACAGTTGAATGTCTAAAACCTGAAAGCCTTGTCCGGAACAGTAAACATACCATTCTCTTGCCTCCTGACCCATCGTTTACCCTCGAACACATTACGGTCCTTCCTTGCCCAATTTGACTGCGATCGGGATATTGCTTCGCGGTCGAAGCCTGGTGGGCGCAGATGAGCGTACCGGTCAGAAAGATTCGGGTTTCTGAGAATAGCTGGGAACGAGAGAGGGACTGGCCCTGTATCCATTGTGGTAGCCATGTTCTGTGGTTGCTCAGCGGCCTGAGGCTGGGTGAGCACGCTCGGGGTGTGATTGACGCTTTGCATGGAAGCCGATGAACCAGCCTGTTATTTGAATACAATATGTACAGTTGATTTGAGGAGTTCGTCGAGCCTCAGTCCTTGCAAGTCGCTGTCGTTGTGTAAACCATCGTTAGCGCCGACGTCAACAATATATTTGCTCGATGTTTTGCTTGGATCAATGGCAAGATATAGGAGCCACTAGTGAATACCATCCAACCATACGAGACACTATGACGCTACTTACGCAATTAAGTCGGTACATATGTAGTACATAGTCCACAATTTGCATAGTATATACCAGCTCCCCCAGATGCTTTCTGCATGTCAACTCCACAGGCATTCGCTATATCACCTCCAAAAGATTTACTTCACCAGCTTTACCATCGTCCGAGCATTCACTGCCTCACATGTACCAGAGTATAAGCATGGGTCTAAACCACAAGACGCGTCGATGGCGAGGGAGCGCAAGGTACAAAGAGCTCAGCTCAACAACCTCCTTCTGGCTGCCGACCGACTTCTTGACAGCAAGCACGCCCACACCATCCAGTCATACCTTATGTCCAGAATATCTGCTGGTAAATTTTACAACTCTTATAGATGGGTGGCCTTCGTTCGCTTGATCCGGTTTGCGCTCTCCAGGCAACTATTCTCCGTGGCCATTGCGCTCTACGATAGGCTGCTGAAAGAAGGGTTTGCACCCCTCTCTTCAATCCGTGCCAGGATGACAGCATTAAAACTCGTCGACTCTTCGAAAAATATCCGGGATGCTCTCGACCCCCTCAAACAGCAGTTCGCAGACGACGCTTATGACACCCAAACCTTCATGCAACTTCTCTACTTTATGCTTACTGTCAAGAATGCACCTGTAACATTCGTCGACGAGACAGCACAAGCCTACATGTCCGCCAAGCAGATTGAAGCGAGCACTTGCCCAGACCTCATTGGCGAGGTTGTCTCTGTCAACATGCGAGCTGGTCGCTTGGGTGCTGCACAGCGGTGGCTGCGTGCTTTCGAGGACAGCTGCAAGACCGCGGGTGGCCAGCTGGTCGCAACTCCTTATGCAGAAATGGTAGATGCGCTCATGCGCGTCGACCCCCGGAATACGCCTGCGCTCCGATCCGTGCTGGAGGATATGAGGGCAGCGGGCGTGTCTCCAAACGCCTCTATATTCAACACGCTAATGCGTGTGAATGCCAAGCAGCAGCGCTATCAGGAGACCTTCGAACTGTACCGTGTACTCATGCAACGCCGCTGTGAGCATTTAATACCCAATGATGTCACATTCAAAATAGCCCTGCATGCGGTGAGGGTGATGGACCAGACAAGGCGTGCCAAACGACCATATGTTGTCGATCCTCGGCAGATTTTTCGGGACATGCTGGAGTGTCATCTCCAGCAGACAGAAGGTCAACCCAAGGGACGTTCTGCATCCCTATCTGCTTCCGCATTTCAGTCAGCTCTACGGACGTTTATCGCGCGTGGGGACTACTTGAGTGCCTTCGTCGTCATTCGCTTGCTCGATACTTTTGGCTTCTCCGCCGATCTGGAATCCTATCGAATAGTTCTCTCTCATCTATTTTCACGCATAAGGCGAGAATCAAGAAGTGACAGGCGCCCTGGTGACTATCGCCTCGCCGACTTTCTCTTGCACCTCCGCGCTGACGAAGTGCCTGATTTAAACACCATGAGCTCTCGTATCCAAGGAACGACATCGACCGCCTCTGCTTCTGCGTCACCTTCCTTTTCTACAGCTGTCGAAACTGTTACACAAGTTCTGGCCCTTGGTGAACCTTACCGTCTTGGTGACGATGACCTTTTTGAGGTTACGGCATCGACGAGCATGATGCCTTTCACTCAACCTAAGGGCCGCCAGCAGGTCCCAACGGTGTCAATGCTCATCGGTGACGGCGAGCCGCCGCACAATCACCGTTGCTCACCAGTACCACTTGCGCGGCTGCTGCAAAAGGCGTTCTTGGGTGCCGTCTGGGCAAGCTCGCCGCGCACGAGCAACTTGTATTTCCAAGGAGTGGTCGAGAGAGCTGTGGCCGATGCGAAGAAACGGATGGTTCCTGATATAGCCCCTGTGGATCCAAGAAGGGCCGCGGAGTTACATCAGCACTTGGAGAGGAAACAAGAACTACCATCCATTGTGTCGAGGAGGAGAAGGTCTGCAAGAGCAGGATGGGAAATCAATTTCGCAGGTGAGGATGATAGGAGAATGTGAAGCACGGTATGCAGCTATCTCCTTCGATGGATACTCTCCTCTGGTAGGATTTTGGTGGTTCTCACATAAAGGTCAAGTTACTTAATTCAAGGAACTTTGTGTTTCCCCTTTCACTGTTAGGACTATTGCAGGTTTTTTTGCACGTTACCATGGCTTCTGGAGCCAGAAGATGCGACACAAGGTGCTGAGACATTTGAGTTACTCTATAGTTGGACTTACTGTTGCAAAGATTCTATTGCTAGATAGCCAATCTAATGACATGAATTTGACATGGTTAGCCATATGGTAGTCACCTTGTTTACAAGATCACTACACATGGAATTTCGACATCCGCACAATTGCCTGCAACAAAGCTGTGGAAAAAGCTGCAGTTCGGAGGAGACCACTTCACAAGTGTACCAGCTCTCTAATATTAGCAAGGTGAATGGCACAGTCATTTGGATTGGCATGTGCCAAGGAGTCAGGTTTAGAGATAGAAGGACAATCCACCTACGGACATACATGGGAAGAGTAGCTATAAGAGTAGCAATGAATAAACAATATTTGTGCAATCGTTGTCGACATTGGAAGGAACGAAAATGCGCAAGGAGAGCAGATAGGTACCCTCGAATCTGCCATCCACCTGTACTCATACTGGCTCCACCAGTTCAACAGGCATATGTTGAATAAGATGCACAGGCCATCGAGCTTCTTGCAATCCTCCGGACTCTGCAAGAACTCGCTCTGCGCAGGTGGATTATCATTCTGAAGGTATAGCTTGATGGATTTGTATTGCTTGTAGAAAAGCGAGAGATAGGGAGATGCCGTTCTAGCTCCGTCGACCTCTGACAGACTTTCCCTGAGACAGTTAATGTGCACACTGCACATGCATTTGGAGGCAGAAGTTGCAGAGGCTATGACTGAAAGTCAAGAGCAGATATGAAAAAGAAATGATAACATGCGGTGTTTGCATGACGAAATTCGCTCGCATCTGACAGGATTGGGCTGCAGAACAGCGCGAGCGGTGAGATGAAACGAATACTCGCTGGGATGTGGGCGTGGGTGCTTCAGTGATCTAAAGGTAGAAGCTGTGTCTGTAACGTCGAGCGAAGTGTCGACGGGCTCTGCTGTGTTCCGAATTTCGGGGTCCAACTCGAGGTGCCACGCGAAGTCAAGAAATCGGTTGACCTTTGTTCACTGGCATCAGGTCGAAAGCTTGACAGTGCGCGTATCGGACGAACCACTTCTTAGTATTCGTCACTCACCCTTGTCCAGGTGGCAGCACAGCCACAGCATTTGTGATTTTGCTCGTCCATGATTTCTCTACTCAGCAAAGCGGGCGTGCGCCATCCCGCAACTTCCTCCCTAACAAGGCGCCAACTATCATCCAAGTCTCACAATGATGTCAAAATGAACGCGCTCGTTAACCTCTACCACCAATCCGACCGCTTCATCACACCAGAGACCCTCTCAGATGCTATCGACGAGGCGTTCACCAAACATGAAACCCTCTTCGACGACAAAGGGAGGCATTCGTTCGCAGAACTTGTCCAAAGGCGAGCTCAACAAAAGCTCTCTCCCAAGTTCTTCCTTGGTAGAGACCAATTCCACCCAGCTGCATACCAGTCTTCAGGCATGGGTCCTGGATGGATCGATAGCAAGGAAAAGCGGGTGGATAGAGTGTATGAGGCGTTAGTTGGCACAACGAGAGACGGAAAGCCGTCTTGGACCGCAGTCAAGGAGAATGCGAAACGACTCGAAGCTCAACTCGCTGCGGATCGTGGACGACAGGACTAAAAAGGAGGCAAGTGTCTACTTCTATTGTCGATGGTTGTATCCTTGTAATGTGTCAGCTTTTCTGACGGCAGTTGAATCATCAGTGTGGCCATGATCGAAGAAGTGGCCTTTGCCTATACATGTACGCGACTCACGCTGAGTACTTACTTGTCTCTATCAGTTGTTGGACATATTCCCTGGCAACCGACGCTGCATATTTTTGGACACACTAAGAAAGTGCGAAACCTCGTTCATGACCGGGGAGCGGGTAGATAAAAGGGGTAGACTATCTGTTTTGTTTCATTTGTTTCCGCTTCCACCGCGTCTTCACACTTACATGGCGCAAGTTGTCTTGAAACAATTTTCAAAGACTCTTTCATGCACTCTCAACAAAATGTTTTTGGAATCCACAACTTCCTCGATTCTGTCATCTGGGCCCTGGTCAGTGGTACTGGATTTTCTTGGTGTAGTGACTCAACACCTTTTTTCCGATCCATTGGAGGCATAGATTCAAAGCAGAGTCGCTATACAGAAGACAGCACATTCCATTTACTTTTCTGACTCTTGTAGTCGGTGAAATATACCTAATACAAAATTGGAATCGCCTCCTTCGCCATTGCCGTAGTGCCGCTGGTTGCTTCCCAAGGTTAGCGTCAACGTCATCTGACACTTGCAGCACTTGCTGCATGGAGTCGCCATCAGTTCGTTGCCGTAGCACTGGCCGTGCAGGTCGTAGTCATTGTTACAGATGATGGTTAGTGGAATTGCCGCTGACTACACAGGTCGTCGTTGTCGTACAGGTGTGCGGGCGTGGCCATCAACGTCATGCAGCTAGTTGCACGGTCATTGTCGTCGTGAAGTGGAGGTGGCCTTCGACGTTATTGAGACGCCTTCTAAATGGTGAAGTGATGGTGGTGGTCAACATTGTGGTGATCGTGATTGGGACCGTTCGCATTGTCGTGCGCAGGCTGCACGGTGGAGTCGCAGTGCTTTCGACACTGTCAAGATGGTCAAGGTGATTATGGTGGTTGTAACCGCTGGGACCATCGGGTGTTAGTCGTGTCTCCCGGTCGCGGCGGTCATGGTTGTGGTTAAAAAGGCGAGTTCGTCATCTGTGGGTAGAGAGTAGGGATAAGCGCTAAGACATTGTGTTGTTTTGATTAGGGGGAAACGGCCAAGTGTATGTCATGTCTGCATGGAGAAGAACGTTGAGAACGGTGAGGATGGCATGTCAATCGGTAAGCAGTGACGAAGCGTGAGTGTATCAAATTCAACGAGTGCAGGTTTGAGTGCGACGTCGGCACAACTGGTCGGCATTCTGCAGTACAACAGGGGGTTGCACGAAGAACAAATCAGGATAATTTTTTTTTTTGACTCTTGGGCTGAAAAAAATAAAAAAATAAAAACGGTAAAGAGCCATGACGACTTAATCCTGGTCAAGGTAAACACTCCCATCTTGCTCAATCACCTCTCCGAGTGTTCTAATCCGCCCTGTCCTCAATAATGTTGCCCGAAAATCGACCCAGGTCATCCGAGGGCGCCGATGGTTTGGGCCATAGGGGATTTTTGTAAAGTCCACCACCAGCCCTGCTAGGCGATGTGGTTTCCTGCGGCTTTCAGGAGTCTGCAAGTGCATTGTAGTTCATTGTGAGGTCAAATGATCATTTTCAATTACCTCACTGTGCTGCACATCAACTTGTGGTGCCTCTCTCACATAGGTGCCCTCCCTGCTGCTGGCTATCTTCTGGAGTGTCCCGTTCGGAGTTTGAGCAGCTCTTGGGGATGCCTGTCCTTCGATATTCAATTGCTCGTCCACTTTCACCTTTTTTGTAAGCGGTGTAGGCTGGTGAGATAGCCTGCGCTTCTTCTCTCCCTTTTCGCCTGGTAATTCTTCCTCGGGTGCTACAGCGCGACCCTTTCCTTTTCGTGAGCGCATGAAACTTGGTTCCTTCCATGTATCAGGGTCATGTGCTGGTGTTGCACCACCATTGTACGGTGCTGAGCCTGGCTTGTTTGGTGTTGGTATAGTACCGGATGGTTGTTTCTGGCTTGGGGACGCAGAAAACAGAGAACGCATAGATGACGGCGATGACGATGCAAACTGAGAGTCGGCCATTTCGTTTGTCATAGAGGGCACAACAGCAGAGGAGGACTTCTCAAGTACAGCTTTGGTCTCTGCATCGTCCTCCGAAAGTTCCGCATTTTCATGGCTGGTGTTAACCCTGTCCAGCACACCTCTATCGACATCTCGCATAGGTGAGTTGTTTGCTAACCCAGTTTCAAGAGTACGTGGTGTACCATGCACAGGCTGGCCAGATATCACTTCTGCAGACATCCGCGACACGTGTCTCGACGAGTCAGGATGACCATTTGGACTAGTCTTTCTTGGAGTTGATGCTTCTCCGGGCTTGAATCCATTGGAGAGCGATGAAGGCAATAGTGGTACATGTGACTGAGATGGCTGAGAAGACATCATTGCAGACGTATCGGAATTGGGTACCAGGATTTGGGTGGGACCAGAATGGTTAGGATCAGGTAGTAGTGGTACTCCGGGGTGAAGAACTTTGCGTTTGACATTCCTGCATAAGTTGGTGAGCGACCCAGAAAAGGCTAAAGGCGAACTCGGGGGTAGTGGAGAAGAGGCCTGTTGGGGCGGCGATGGTGGCGGTGAAGCCGTTTTATTGCACTGAGAAGGCATAGGTGGCTGTAGGAAGTGGTTTTGTGAATCCGACGAATGTCTCATAGATTCCTCGGGGGTTGCCTCGAGTTGAACATCATAAGAAGGGAGAATTTCTGTATCCGAGTTGCGAGATGGTGGTGTCTCTGGATTTGCTTGCACAGGACTTCTGCGTGGAGATGGTGACCATTCCGTCGGTGTGCCTCGGGAAACGGACGCTACTGGTGCTTCTAGCTCTGGTGTGCGGGGTACTGGTGAAGTGTTGGTGTAAAGATGGATGCAATGACACCATGGTCTTTAGAGGGAGCATCTTACCTTCCGTGATATTCCTGGCTAAAGCAGGCAGGTCCGACTCCAAAACTTCACGCCAAACGTCAAGGAATGCAGAGATAGCATAAGGACTATTACGTACCATCTGCGGTTTGTTGAGGTGTTCGATATGCAAACTTCCATCGATCAATCTCTAATGGCTATCCATTACAGGTATGTCAGTCCCCATACACGTTCATTGGATAGCGAACGGCTTACTCGCCACCGTTTGGAGTACGCTCTTTTGAAATCAATGGGTCGTTGCGGACGTACGGGGTCCGGCATCTGCTTAGTTACGGCTGGCTTCAAAGCCGGTTCCACTACCTTTTCAAGTATGTTTGGAGTAAGCGGTCGCGGAATTGGCTGAACGGTTGATGGCTGCTCTTGCTTCCTCAGTTTGAGCACGTTTCTAAGCAGAAGTGTGTTCGAACGAAACCAAATCAAAGCCCTGGAGAACTTACCCACCACCACCATCCTGACGGAGGCCCGTAACCCATTCTTGCACGAGCGAGTTTGACTCTACGTCTTTCGGATCACCGAATATATGTGTGCCAGGACCTATCCCTTCTACAGAACCAACCTCCAATGCGATATGTGACGTTGGAGTGTTTCCCTTGAGCGTGCCACCAAGCGGACGAGGGGAAAAAATGGGTCGGAAGTGTTTGATAAAAACGGGGGCGAAACGGTGATCGATGATATTTCGGCCACGGTTCTGGCTATCGGAAGTACCATCTTATTGGGCAGTACACGATGTATCTGAGGGGTATACTGACACTTTGAACTCTTCTGCAGCTTCTCTTGATATTCGAATTGGTATGCGGTGAGTCTTGTCAGAGGCCCATGCCCAGACATAGCTATTCTCATGGAAAGTTAGAAACTGGGCAGGAGTCAGTGTCATCAAACGCCTTCTATAGATTCTTTACTTCGATAAGTTGTACTCGTTTCTTTTTTTTGAAAGGGGGGACATCGTAATGCTGCGCTCCGTATGTCTCTGCTGCGTCGATGAGATAGTCGCTGATCCACGCAGCCGGAATCGACTCTGCCATGGGGGAAAAATAGTAATTATGTAAGCAAGGGTGTCCCGGAGCCAAAGAAAAACTGTTTGGCTCTCTTCCACACAGCGAGCATGTCCCATGCAGACCACACACGAGACCCATGGCACGTATATGATCCCACGGCAGACACTATACTGACAATACTCCAGTCCATGGGTTGTACTCAGTGATTTTGGCGGTGCCTTTGCCATGGGTGCAGTCGGCGGTGCAATCTGGCACGGAATCAAGGGGGCCCGTAATTCTCCAAGGGTATCCTGTTTCTTGTGCTCATTCGGTGACCTGTATTAATGACATGTATGTAGGGCGAGCGATTCATTGGCGCAGTTTCAACTATAAAAGCTCGTGCACCGGTAACTGGTGGAAACTTTGGTGTTTGGGGAGGCATGTTCTCCACCTTCGATTGTGCTATCAAAGGCTGGCGGCAAAAGGAGGATGCATGGAACGCCATACTCTCAGGATTTATGACTGGTGGCTGTCTAGCACTACGGAGTAAGTTCTTCCTTGCCAATGCTCTGATTCCCTGTTTGCTGATATTCCATGCAGGTGGTCCAAAATCCGCCTTGGGATCTGCCGTAGCATGTGGAGTACTACTCGGTGTCTTTGAGGGTGTTGGTGTTCTACTCTCACGTGTCTTCAACGAAGGTGCTAGACCACAGCTACCGCAATGTAAGTATTTCGTCTGCTACAGCCTTCGTCGGGCCTTGCTAACGGGTCTGTTAGTACCAGAAAATATGACCCCCCAGCCCACACATTCTGCATAAGTCGGATTGTATTAGACTCACCCTATCTTATATCGCTTTTTACCCGTGCAATATACATCTAACATGATATGATCTAAGTAATAAGCCTCGAATCTTTGTCTCTGTGGCCTGAGGAAAGGAACGCTTTTGCATCCCCCCAATTCATGCGTTCCCGCTCTTTACCCAGCGTTTCGCCTCTTCGTATTTCCTCTGCGTTGACTGCCTTCCAGTCTTCATACTGAGTGACAATGCCATCTTTGACCCCTTGCATGACTTCCTCGGGAGGGTTTTCAAGATGCGGTTGCGGGTTCAGCACCAGACCAGACATAATTTGGGCGGAATGATCTTCAGATGCCACCATATGTACATCTGACCCAGATGTCATGTCTGACATTACAGTGTCTGCTGCTGCATAGGCATCCATCATCGTCGACGCGAGAACACCCTTGGAGCCATATGCTGCCCATCCGGACGTGTACATGTTGGGAATAGCAGTTCCATGGAGCAAGCATAGGCGATTTCCACGTGAGCTGAGGTGATTGCTAGATGGATCGAAGAAGTCGGTTTCGGGGTCAGCACGAAATCCAAGGGAAGTAACCACCAATGAGGTCGAAAGGGTGGATTTTTCTCCAGTAAGTACTGCACGGCTGGTAGTAGGATCTACGCGTGTATGTGCCAGCGTAAGTCGCGCCATGTCAGTTGAGCTCGGCGGGGTAAGAGCTATGGGAGAGCGGTGAAACTCAAGGGACCAGGATTTTTGCGTCGTTCCTGGAGCCTTTTGTGATCCTCTCTGCAGGAGTTCAAGGGTCCGCCGTTGCTGGCGAGAAAGAGAAGTGCCTTCAGGTAAAACAAAAAGAGAAGGATCAACCGGGACCATGGATGCTTCTGGGAGAGTCAACAATTCACGGAGCTCCTTGTTAGTGAAGGCAGCTTGAAGGGGACCTCGTCTACCAATGATAGAAACATGTTTGATGGTTGATTGAGACAGAACATCCAGGACGTGCTCTGGCACGTCGAATTTTTGTAGGACTGAAGGGGACGTAAGAAGAATGCGGACAATGTCTAGGGATACGTTCCCATTCCCAATCAAAGTGAGATGAGAGATCTTGTCGAGGGGAGGCGGCGGAGGGTGAGATGGATGTCTAGTGTACCAATGAACGAGCGAAAGAGCCGGGATACAAATTGAGGACGGGGGTATATCAGGGTGTAGTGTGGGGAGTGGACATCCTGTTGCAAACAGAAGATGAGTATAGTTGCGAAGGAGCGACGAAAGGGGCAGATTGAGTGCATTGGGGGTGGGGGAGGAGGGGGAAGAGTTCCCAACATTAACATTGCCAAAAAAACGAAAGCGTGGATCAAGTGCAGTTTGGTCGAACTTGTGAATGCAATTCTAGAGCATCGTGAGCAGACCGGGACGAGCACCTGGAAGAAAATTCACCTTCACTTCGGGGTGATCTGGTGCGACACCATAGCGCACTAGACCGTGTGGAGCCCACGAACGGTCGAACAAGTGTACACGAAAAACAGGAGACCCGGGATCGCCGAGGGGAAGAAAGGACAGCAGCCGAGAGGCGACATAGAACGCAGATGGTCCTGCACCGACGATGGCAAGCTTTGTAGCAGAGGCCATGTCGACGCGACTCAGATGCAAGCCACTCTCAGCGCATCCGCTCTCAAACGTACGTACGACGTCGAGCCCTTCGTGTTCACACCTCTGCTCACTGACCTGCAGCGTTTACCAGAGCCCTCACTTGTCTCTCGAGATACGGCGACGATCTCGTTATTCATGCCGATGCCGAGTATCTCTCACTGAGCACGACGAATTCATCGTTATCAGCCTACTGTCGATTCAAGTATAGCACAAGGTTCTTCTCCAAGTACAGAGTAGGAAACGGTGTCAATGGAGTCCAAGGTTCTTCGACGAGCGTTACTGGCGATGATGTCAAGGGTCAACTTCTCGCCAAGGCATGTTCCCGCTTTTCCCAAGCAAGGCGCCTTGAACATATCCCCTGTAGACCCTGCTATCAATTCTAAAACACAGGACAATAGACAAGGCAGTGGAGCGGTGTGAGCTATCCATCCTCGAAGGTCGACCACAGTCCGAAGACGAACTTGACGACGATCGAGACTCCTTGGAAAGCAGGCTCATCATCAAATTGCACTGCAAACTCGGTGCGTGCTATGTCCCATCTCCCTTCGAGATCGTCATTCCCTATACATCCTACTCAGGCATCGTGAAGACGCATAGACTTGCCCTTCTAATCCCTAATTCGCTCCTTTCTCCTGGCGTGCCAGATTCGCAGAACGAGTCACATTTGACAATCGGACCAAGGGCAGTTAGGGACATCACGGAGCATTTCCCTAGTGGGCGTAGCATGAAAAGTGACCCTCAACTCGTTTGGACATTTGGGGAGACAGACGTCGACGTTAAGAGTCTCGAATCATCCCTTGATACAAAAGGTTCGGGGATGTGTACATTCTTCTTACCATGCATTTCATCGGCGCACCTAGGACGAACTCAACTTGCCACAGAGCTTACTATTAGCGCAGACGAATTCGACGTGTACGAGATATTTTCTGCACCAGTTACAATTGCCTTCCATTTGCGAGAGTTCAATGTGAGTTGAGTCTTGGGTTCCCCTTCGCCTGATATGGAGGACTTGTAGGCCACCATTGCATTTGCTGAAGCAACGGGATCCGCTCTGGACCTCCGTTTCACCGACCCCGCGGCACCTCTCTTCATTGGCGTTGAAGGCGACGAATCCGAGTATCTTTTTGTTATCTCTACCTCTCAGATACAGGGTTCTACGAATACCCACCCACAAATTAATCCCCGGGTGAATACTCGCAAACGCACCCTTCACGACGCGCCTGTCGACGAGCAACAGGCATGTACGGCTTCTGGATCCCGGCAGCTGAGCGAGCATCCTCGCGAAGACAAGGTTAGAAAATCAATGAGGGCCGCCCTACGGACCGATGCCACACCTGGACCCTCCAGCAGTGGTGGCATTGCTACGTCGCAAGCAGGGTCAAGAAGTGACGGTGATTTCGATTATGCGCCTCCATCCTTCGTGCCAGTGCCCGGGCCGTCTAATGTTTCTCAGCAACACTGTTCCTTGGACGACTTCCACCCTGTTCCCGCAGACTTGGGGCGTGTGGGTGACACTTATTTTGATGTTAATATGGAGGCGGATGGGCCCTCTCCGGACATCGACTACTCTGGTAGTGGAAAAAAGCCAGCTGAACCGCTCTTCTACCCCGGTTCACCCACTACACCACGTCCCTCACATCCTAACCGAGCCCGACAATCCTACACTCTTTCGCAACTGCCTCGGGTCAGGGAACAAACAGCCCGAGAGCTGAGCCCAGGAGGAGAGTACACAACCGAGGAGGGGCTGAATGCTATACTGGAAGGAGAGGAGGCTGGACTGGGTGTACTGACGCAGGGAGTTGAAGGAAGAAGTAGCTTGGAGCTATTCGAAGACGAATTTGGCCCAACTCAGGAGGGGGATTGCGAAGGAAGAAAGGTCAGTGCGACAATACATTTCTTCTAGCCCTTGGCTGATTTGATTGGCAGACTTTTCAACCGCTCTTCGAGGATTGAGGTTTTTATCGAGTTGCTTTGCACACCTAGATGTTCTCCTTTGCAGCCACCTCTCCCATAGTGTATAATCAATACTGAGCATGAGTGTAGTTCTTGACCCAACTGACGGAGAGGATATTTGAGAATGCTTGATTGCCTTTTTGGACACTGTGTACATAAAATTGTTTCTAGCACTAACCACCAGCTATGCTTTACAAATCCAGGTCTTGCTGGCCGAAATTCTCCTGTCGGCTTCCACATTCTAGACAAGCATTTCCTTTTCATCCATGGTGGCTACGTTTATGTTGGCAATCTTCCAGTGTTACCCGGCCAGTTTCGGGTAGATCCCGAGGGGTCAAAGCGACGCTGACCTTTACAACCACAGCACTTGTGCTGTCTGGAGCAGGATACGTGGCCTATACAAAGCACCAACCGTTTCGTCATTCGATACTAGCGGTCGTCCGGTGTTCAAGGGTTGCTGGTGCGATGCCTCTACTCGTTCTCTGCACTCATCCGAGCTCACTTTTGACTTCACCACAGTGGCCGCTATTATGGGGGCCATCGATTACAAGCGAACATTTGCGTTCACATATGCGTCAGAGGAAGAGAAGTCACAGGCGTACTCGCAATGTCACACCCGAAGTGCAAGGCGGGTATTGCAGGCACTTTTGGCAAATGGAGGTGGGTAGGTCCTAGATTTTTTTTGGCCATGGTGATCAAAACGCAGAATTGCTCACACACAGCCCCCTGTGCTTTTAAGGAGTCTTCATAAAACTGGGCCAGCACATGGCGTCACTGTATGACCTATTTTTACGTCTTATTCGCGAGTTTCATCACGCAATTGTTCAAGGATTATGATACCGAAGGAGTGGAGAGATACCATGCGGCCATTGCAGGACACGTGTGACCCTACTCCGTACGAGGATGTTCAGGCACTTTTCCTCTCTGATATGGGCCATCCAATAAGCGAGCTATTCGAGGATTTCGATCCCGTCCCTATCGGGGTGGCAAGCCTAGCACAGGTGCACACAGGGAAACACAGGGAATCAGGCAAAAAAGTTGCCGTGAAGGTGTGTTTCCTGGATGTGAAGCAGCATGCCGAGTTTTTCCGTCAACTGACTGGGATTGACATACAGATACAGCATCCGTATCTCGCAGAGTTTTGCGACATAGATATGGAGATGGTCGAGGTTACGCTTGGTGAGTGGAAATTCCAGTGCGGTAGTCCGTGGACACTTCATATATGTTTTAGGCTGGGTCAAGTACTGGTTCCCAGAATTTGAATTCACCTGGCTAGGCGAAGAAATGCGGGAAAACCTTCCCAAAGAAATGGATTTCGTCCACGAAGCACAAAATGCTCGCCGAGCCGTTTCTAATTTTGCGGATGTTACCACCTCGTTGTACATTCCAGAGGTGATTTTGGCTACCAAACGAGTGCTAATCATGGAATACATTCAAGGCGCAAGAGTTGACGATTTGGCATACCTAGTGAAGGAAAGAATTGATAGAAATAAGGTGGCATTAGAATTAGCGAGAATCTTTGGTCGGATGGTATTTGTTCATGGGTGGTTTCATGCGGTAAGTTTATTGAAGCTAATTGCTATCAATGCTAATGGCTTGTGGATTTAGGATCCCCACCCAGGTAATCTACTGATTCGGCGGGCTCCAAAGCAATCTCGTTCTCCGTACAATTTCGAAATCGTTCTACTGGACCACGGTTTGTACTTTGATTTGGAGGATGAACTTCGCATCGGTTACAGCAAATTGTGGCTCTCGCTGATTGCTGGTGCCTCGCCCGAGACTCTCGCGGACAGGAGAAAATACGCAGAGTCGGTTGGAAATATAACGGCAGACTTGGTAAGTTCGTTGATTTCGTTTGTCGTGTTTGTACAAACGAGCTCTAGTATCCGGTTTTCGAGGCAGCTATCACAGGTTCGAGACCAGCAGACTAACCGGCAGCATCGCGCTGAGCTGCATAACAGGACGTGCAGCACTAGAAGGTGCATGGGAAGAGGAGCCTTACGATGGCAAATTCAAGCGAGCGTCGAGTGTGATTGATCTGGTCCCTCAGTCGGAAGAAGAAGTGGAAGCTATACAGAACGCAGTCGTTAATCACGATGGGCTTCTACTTTCTGTTCTAGATGTACTCAGGAGGGTACCGCGAAGAGTGTTAATGGTGCTGAAGTTGAATGATTTGACAAGGTTGATTTTCGTGGCACATATTCCCCCATCGTTCTGATTCTTTCGTGCTGGTTAGGAGTCTTGATCGAGCCCTTGTCACAACACATTCGAGTGTAAGCATTCCAGCTATCGTTCGGCGTCTAAACCGATCGTGTTACACAGGCCCGAATTTTCCTGATTACCGCCAAATACTGCATGACTGCAGTCTGGCGCGATGACCGCCGCCGAATACAAGAGCAAGGTTTGCGTGTTTATGGATGGCTCGGTTTTGTGTGCCGCTTAGTGTCTTGTTGGTGGTGCGTATTTTTACCTTTCATTGGGATTTACTACAACTCTTGCCAAGGAATTATACAAAAGGCTATACAGCTACGACCATTATTGAGTACCTCATGGATTTTCAAGCATCCTCCAGCAAGTGTTTGGCGGGCTGGGGAGCATGTCCTCATTAGGTGATTCAAGTCGCCTTGCGTAACCATGGAATTGCAGCAATTTGTAATGGCACATACATTCGGTCTCTGGCAGGGGTTAAACGGTAATGAATCATGATCCCAACAAGACTACTTTTTCTCAGCGAAGAACGAGTCTATCGCGCTAATATTGCTTTTGAGGATATCCCACTTTTTAGGTGCTAGATTAGCAATTGTTCAGTAGATCGCGCATACGATGGCACAAACCTGTTCGTGTTGGAGTGAAATGCCCTTCTTCCCTGGTTTCTCATCATTATCTGGACCAAAGTATTCTCTTATATCGAGGAACACTTTTCCTTGTTGGAATTCAGTTGCATTGGTCAGAGTGAAATGTAAACGGCGGACCTTTGAAAGTGCGGACAGTGGCACGTTTCTTCTTGCCGAGATCCACATACCTCTCGCCTTCAGCATTGGTGAGGATCTTAGCCTCCTTGTGTGATGTGGGAACTTCGGGTTGCTAGGAGGGGAGATTAGGGGTAATGTGGGCTATGTTGTGAACTTGGAAGACACACTTGATTGTTCTCTACGACACCAATTTTAGGTTTCTTAGCAGTTATCTCTGTCTTCTTTGGTCCTGCGGGTTTCTTCGCAGTCTGGTGATCATCAGCCGCTCGGGTTGCATGTTTGCCAGGTCACCGACGCACCTGCTTCGACTTGGAAGGTTTCGTGGGCTCACCGTCACTGGAGAATCCACTTCGATCTTCTTCTACTTTTCTTTTTGGCATGTTGTCCTGTTCGATTGTCTCAGAGGGGTTGCGCGTCGCGCTTTCAATTTGTGAGCACGCGTCGTGAAGTTGACATAATAGGTGTGAATGACCTGCTTGATATGGAAATCGCCAGTCGTCAGCTCTCGATCCAACTCTTTGACTCTGACCGTTAAGGCTCGCACAGGCCATCATTGCAACACAGAACCTGTATCCAGCATTGACGAACGCGCATAGTATCTCCGCCTTTGTTGCGGTACAATGAAGATATCGCAGAAATCTAAGAGGATGGGGCAACCGGTACCAGTACCCCTTCCTTTCCGACGCGAGCATCGCTGACTCTTGTGCACTTCGATAGCCCCCTCAGGTGGCGGAGCTCATTGCAAAACTTTCCAACACATCCAATGATGATATTGCGGATGTGCTTGCACAAATCGACTCGTGGAAATGGCCACGATCTGACCTCAATGCATGGGTCAAAGTACTCGACAAATTCGATACAATCCTCGAAGAAGCCATACGCGATTACGACCTAGACAAACTACAGCTCAACGCATTTACTCCAGCCACCAAGAAGGTTATATCAGAAATTCTCAGATTCGAGAGGCTACTACTGGAGAATTCGACCAATCGCAAAACCTTTAACTCCTATGACGTACGCATCGTTTTCCTCGTGTTGTTTAACCCTTCTCATGTCATTCGCAGAGGTTAATGAGCCTGTTGTCCACATCTGATCTCGATATTTTGATCCTAGCGCTGAATCTCCTCTTGCGTCCTGCACAGCAATACTCTGCTCAGCCTGCAGTATCCGTTGCACTTAGCATATCCACTCCACGTCTACTTTCGCTCTCCAAACGCTGGCCTAATTTGCATGAACATGGCATCAGCCTAGTGGACCTTGCCAGTCCAAATGGACTCCCCCAAGTCGACGTCCTTCCTGGTGATGTCCGGGATGTAAGTTTCATGTATTACAAGATCGACGCAAAGGAGAAAGATCAGAAACACGAAAACGAAATTCCTGAAACTCCCACAGCTCCGCGTAAGGTACCCGCTGCACCTGTTGCCAGCTCTGGTCCGATAAACATTCATGTTGATGAGGAGACTCTGAAGAGTACTGATGTCATGCAAATTCTAGCGGATATTTTGGAGGCCCACCCTCTATCCAATGATGACAAGTTTGAGCTACTTTGTCGCATCCGAGCTGCGAAGGCTCTTGTCATGGGCCATGAAGCTATTCGAGAAAAACTCGTCATCGTCCGCCTCCTGTCGATCGCCATTTATGGCCACACTCACAGCGAGAGCCAAGCGGCTTCCTCACTATTTCTATACGAGCCTGATTTAACCACACACGTTGCAGAGCTCTTACAGCTCGACCGTGGCGTGTCCGGGCTGGTGCAGACTGCGGCGATTGCTGCTTTAGATTCCATTGCGAGGTACCGCAATCGCATTCAGGAGGTCTTGGCGGCTGTCAATGCTGGCGTTAATCATGGTATTTTGATGGCGCTGCTTCGCAAGACCATTCTTGAAGTCAGCAATCCGGAGTCGCAGCTACCCAATTCATTTGTGGAGGCCTTACTAGCCTTTATCACTTACATCACTCAACATGCGGGCGGAGGCAACATGGTTGTTGGTGCTGGATTAGTACCGCTGCTTGTCCAGATCATCGAGAATCGGTTGGCGCAGAGACTACAGATGGTCTCGAAAGCTATGCAGTTAGTGGACAATATCGTCTATGGATATTCCAACGCTTTTCAACTGTTTTCCAACGCCCGAGGTGTTACTGTCCTCGTGGACAGGATCCAAGTATGCATTACCGATTTCTCATTGTGCAGCGTCTGATCAGTAACCTTCCCAGCATGAGATTGACTTTGACATCACAATGTATGGCAGCGAGACTCGCTCTCGCGAAATATTTGGGTCTTACGGTGAATTACCTGTGGCCCGTGCCGCAGTCCTGAAGCACGCCCTTCGGTCTATGCATCGCATGATGCAGTCTTCTGGCACCGCAGAAGGACTACGTGGACTAATTGACACATCTTTGCTGAAGTCGATCAAAAAAATTATGGAGTATCGCGGGTTGTTTGGGCCCAGTGTCCTTCCACTTGGTTAGTCCCTTTGAAGCCTTACAAATCCACCAAACGCTCATCTTTGCGACAGCCATGAATATCATGGCGACGTTTGTACACAACGAGCCAACATGCCTCTCTACAATCCAAGAAGCAGGCCTTCCGCAGGTGTTTTATCAGGTTATCGAAACTGGTTTAGAGCCTGTTATTGAGGTAACTAACTATTTCTTTCCATTCGCTATCGATTGTGATGTTGTCTAGGTCATTCAAGCCATTCCGAACGCTATGGGGGCGTTGTGTCTCAATCAAGCTGGCCAGGATCAGTTGACCGCACGTCCAAGCATCATTCCGGGCATATTTTCGATCTTCACTTCCGAACGTCATCTGAAGATTCTGCGCGACAAAGAAAATGCGGTTCTCATCGGTACTTCTATCGATGAACTCATTCGCCATCATCCATCCTTGAAGGCACCTGTGTTTGATGCTGTGAAGTCTACCTTGAGCAAAATCGAGGACATGGGTAACACATACGTTATTCCTGAAGATAAAAAGGAATGGTACGAACTTCTACCGGTACCCAAGGAGGGTACAGAGATGGAAATGGAAGGCGTTGAAGCTGAAGCGGTGGAGCCTGCACCTGCATCAGACCCGTTCCTACAGGAGGATGTACCAAGAGATGATTTGACACAGAGGGATCACGACAACAATATCGTCATGTTTATCGACGTCATTTGCAGGGTAAGTGCAGATACATTTTTTCTTTAAAAGGTCGCCTGACATTTGCACAGTTCTTGGAAGGTCTTTTCCAGCACCCGCAACACTGCAAAGACTTCATCAGGTCTGCGGATGGTCTCGACCGCATTGGCAGACTGACCGCTCTTCCATGTCTGCCATATGACTACGCGAACAGTGTGGTATCTGACTCTCTGGTTCAAGTTATTCGAACTATGGCTGAGATTGGGCCCAATGAAACGTTGTACTACCTTTCAAGGCTCGTTATCACCTCTCTTGATCAAACAGAGGAATTCTGGAAGACATTGGGGCCTCAGTCAAGGCTCGCTCCTATGTTGGAACCTACATGTAAGCTGATGACTAATCTGAAGTCTGGACTGCACTCATATCTTCTCAAGGTGACGAGGCAATTGAAATCAACCAAAGCTTCCGCAACCTTGTTGTCCTACACATCCGTGTTACTGTCATTGCTGACGTATTTTCTACGACTGGTTATGCGCATGGACGGTCTGCTATCGGTCTGCTGCAAACACTAATGGCAGATCCACCGAAGGTAGTCACGGACATGGGTGCCCTACATCGCGCTTTTATCTGGGAAAATATACTGTTCAAGACCCACATTGCTTCTAGGGGCATAGAACTAGGCATTAGTGGTGGAGTCTCGCCCTTGGAGAGGTCACCTAGCCATATTTCGGTTTCCCTTCCTGAGCCCAGCGGCAGTGGCGCGGTTGCGAATGGTGTCCAGGCGGAATCGACTACTGCTGACTCCTCTAACTCTGTCATGCGACCTACAGAGACCTTCAGGGACAAGAACGCTAAGGCTCTGAAACACCTTACACATGGACTGCCGAGCGCACTTGCCCCTTTCTTTCAAGGTAAGCATTCTCAAACGAAACTCGAGACCATTCGTCTGATGTGTCGCTAGCCATCGTGAAGTTATTCTATGCCAGGCGTAACCCCGACGCAGCGCAAAAGAAGCAAATACTGAGTGCAGCAGACGTAATAGCAAGTGTCATGCTTGGTCATCTCAGGCAAGATATCATTGGTAAGTGTGTTAGAGCTTCGTCGGATGAGAGGATCTGATGCCGCCGCAGGCGAGACGTTGCAATGCCTCGACTACTTTAGTGTCGTGCTTGGTCTGTTGACTGTCCTACTTGTGGATGGTAGGTACCTTTCACCTCCCATGTCTAGCCACTAATTTCGGGCATATTAGAACGGACGATGCAGAGCACTGTTCACACAGTACTTCTCCTCGCCTTTCAGCGGATAAAAGGGTCGGATGCGGTGTTTGACATCCTTGGTAAATTTACCGAATCTATCGAACGTGTGACGAGCATCAATACCGGAGATCGTACGGAATCGATGGTACAGGAGTTGGTGCATGCACATGGGGGTTTGAAAGTTGCATTACACCTCCTAAGCCCTCTTGTCGCTTCCAAGCCCCTGTTTGAATCCGGTCAGACCATCTTGGTGATGACTCGCGACAAGAAAGATACGGATCCTGACTACTTCGAACCTCATCACTTCCTTGTCGGTCTTCGCCTTGCCGTCATATCAGTGGTACGCAAAATTTGGGAATCCTCCTGGTTACGCTCCGCTCCACTTGCCCTGGTGAAATCCGTCATCCAGCTCGTTCTTGAACTCACGGCTGGCGAAAACGAAGAGTTGAAGGGTGAAGCCCCTGGTGAAGGCACCCCTGCATCAGCCATCGGCATTACCACTGGTTTTTCTACGCGGACTCAAGGACCCGATGAGAATCGTATCCGCCAATTAACAGACATGGGCTTCCCGCGCTCCGCAGCAGAACGGGCACTGGCTCGTACACATAACAACCTCAGTGCTGCTACTGACTTCCTCCTTTCTCATCCCTTCCCGTACCCTCCTGGCCGCGACCGCGACCCAGAGCTAGAGCCAGAGCCGGAGCCAGAGCCAGAGCCAGAGCCAGAGCCCGAACCACAACATGTCGAGACGGCGACCACCACGGAAACCACAAATCGATCATTGACAGAAGAAAGCGATGGCTCAGCGACCCGCGATGAGGAAATGGGCCCAGATGACCCCGCTGCCCAGAACCAGTTACTTCCCACGCCAGAAACTGGTAAGGGCCTAGAGGACCTTCGTCGAGATTTGAACGCTGCTCGGGAGCCTCTCAAGGTTGAACTTGCACGTCGTGCATTATGGCTGGTTGATGAACATCCTTCTTTGATATTCGATGTGTACAGGGCTTTTGTGCAGCCGTCCGCAGAACTCCAGGATCTCTCCATACGTTCCCTAATCGAAGACATCAAGACATACTCACTAGCCGCATATGATGTTCAAGAAGAGCCGCTTGCAACAAGGTGTCGACTCTTGGCGTTGGCATTGGCCGAGTGCCGGTCCCTGGAACCTGCTTTGGGACGAGGTTTGATGGATACGTTGCTTGCTTTGCTGCTTTCGGATTCCATAACCTTGGAACCTGAGCATAGCCTTCCCAAGTGGCTTGCGTCTCACCTCCTTGTAACAGAAGCGTTATTAAACATCGGTGATCAACCCTCCACAATTACCCTTCCACAAGAGGATGATCCAATAGAGTCCGCCAAGCTCAAACACGGGCCTTCATATTCCGATGCGCGTCCCCTTCTGTTCGATTTTGCCTCGCGAATGCTCAACGTATCCCACCTACCCCGTGATGAATTTTTGGCGACCTCGCGCCTGTTGGTTGTGCTTACTCGTGACCATATAATGGCTTGCGAATTTGTTAAACGTGGTAGCCTCCCGCTGCTGTTCAAACACCTTAGGGACCACGCGGGACCAAGCAGTTATTCCTATGTTGCTATTATCCTGCGTCACATTGCAGAGGACCCCATCAATCTTCGTGACATGATACATCAAGAGATCAGGCGGTTTTTCTCCCAGCCTCGCACACGCCTCGTTGAAGTTTCTAATTTCCTGCGAAACTGTAGTGCTGCTGCACTCAGAGACCCTAGTTCCTTCCTCGATATCACAAAGGACATTTGCGAGCTTCAGCATCCCTTCAGTGTTTCTCACCACATCACGATCAAACGCGAAAGAGCATCAGAGGAATTGCCGAAGGATGAGTCTACAAAGCAGATTGGAATGCAAGCAGCGTCATCTGACACCACTGTCATATCAAACGAATCGTTGGAGTCCATGGTCCACTTCCTCGCTGGCGAGCTAATGAAGAACTACAAGTCGTTATCTGATCCATCGGTCGACATATCTGGACAACCTTCGACCAAACAAACTGCTAGCGATATCACGTTGACTGAAACACGCCCTGCCCAGGGCTCTGGTCAAGAAGGTTCCAGTGAGCAAGAACGTGACCTGTATTCCAACTTCCTCATGCAATGTCTCACGGAGCTCTTGTTCTCGTATGATTCATGCAAGGCCGCTTTCTTATCCTACAATCCGAAAAAGAAGCTTCAAACTCCTTCGAAGGAACCAGGCACGAAGTACAGAATGGCAGTCCTCCAGTTTTTCCTGTCCGAGTTGATCACGTTCGGGACCATCTCATCTCAGCTCGATGCATCCGCCAAATCACGTCTGGCGCTTTGCACCTGGGCTATGTCAGTCGTCGTCGCGTTGTGCGTTGACAGTTCCACGCCGTTGGAATCAAAGGACGTATCAGCGGACCTTGTGTCTGTCAGAAAGTTTGTGCTGGAGGCCGTTAGTCGAGCCATCAAGGAAATGCCCCTTACAGAATCGATGGACATGAGATACGGGCGGTTGCTTGCCCTTGCAGATTTGTGCAACCGCCTCTTGACTGTCCGTTTCAACTTTGGCGCTCGCAAGCCTCAAGACGAGAGCACCACTCACATCGCCAAGATTATGTTGGAGAAAAATTTTGTCTCCACACTAACAAGCGCCCTATCAGACATCGATCTGAACTTCCCTAATATCCGCGGGCTTGTTGCATCCATCCTCAGACCATTGGAGAATCTGTAAGTCGCCATGATGTGGAAACCAGGAGACGCTGACAAGCATGTAAGATCTCGGGTTGCTATTAAAATGAGTCGCGCATCCGAAAAAGCGAAAGATGGCGACGAAGGAAAAGCTGACAGTACAGATACCTTGTCCGATGAGGAAGAAGGCGAGGATGACATCGATGTGGATGATGCTGCGCGCGACGAGACCCCAGACTTATACCGCAATTCTGCGCTTGGGATGTATGTATCTTTATGAATCCGTCTGTGTACCGTCTCACCTTTTTTTTTCAGGTTCGGAGGCGTAAGCATGATACTACAGGTGATTTTCCTGGTAGCTGATGCTTTTTGTTAGGATATGGAAGACATACACTATCCTCCAGACGATGAAATGGATGAGGGAGATGAAGATGAAGAAGACGTTGACATGGAATACGGTGACGAGACAAATAGTGAGGCAACTTCCCCTTCCGATGAAGAAGTGGATACTGGGGAAGGAGACGACGTGGAGGATGAAGAATCCCATGATGATGAAGACAGCTGGCAAGACGAAGACGAAGAGTATGGCGAAGACGATCTAATCGAGAATGAGGATGACGCCGATGCCGATGCCGACGCCGATGACGCCAATGGGGATCAAGAACTAGATGAGGAAATGATCTGGCAGGTTGGTCGAACTATTGTTTATGCAAAGGTGGAATCTTAGGTCTTCTCCCCAGGATGTGCATCATGATGTAGATGCAGAAGATGAAGTTGGCGATGATGGCGATGATGGCGATGGCGGCGGTGAGACTTCTTTGCCCTGGTTTGAAATGATACTCATGGCAACACAGAGCCAGTTGCAGTGATGCACGGTGAACAAGAGGATGAACCAGATATGTCTGACGACGAGTACGTCCCAAGTGTTTTTACGTTAGGGAATCCACAAATTGTTTGAACAGGTTCCGAGGGGAGATTGTTGATGTAGGCGATGTTGGCCCAACGGCTACTGAAGATATGCTGACCTTCGCCGAGGCGTATGACATTGACGGTCTTGAAGTGGATGGACGGGATGGGAACTTCTTCATGTCCCGTAGGAACCGCACTGGTTAGCGACTCTACTGTTCTAGCTCCTTCCAAGTAATCACTGAATAGCTATAGGTGGTGAGGACATGCAAGTTTTCGGCAGGGCCCGAAATGCTCCACCAGCTCCCACAGAAGCTACGGTTCACCCCCTTCTCCTGGACGCATCGTCAGGAAACCATCGCATACCTACCTTTATCTCTCGCAGTATCAGACGCCCACACCGTGGAAACAGCCACGGCGTACAAACTGAGCTTATTCAGTCGGTTGAAGATATCATTGGAGGAGATGCCGTGCAAATCTTCCAACATGTGGTCAACCGTGCCGCTGGAACACGCGAGTCGATTCGCGTAGATGTGGCGCCAGGTGCATTGCTCAATCTAGACCAAGGAGTAATGCATCGCCTGGTGATTCCAGGTGTTAGGGTAGAACGTCCCCCGAGGCAAAGCGAAAATCGCGCCGACACCCGTGGCTTAGAGCCCCTTCTCACACAGCAAAGATGGATGGAAGAGGCCAAAATTCTCAATGGTAAATACGTTTCGGACCGGGCTAGCCAACTTTCCAATCATGTTGTGTTGGCCTTACTGCCAGCTGCTATTGAGGCGTCGAAGGAAAGGGAACGGAAGCGGCAAGCTGAACTCAAAGCAGAGGAAGAAGCACCCAAAGACCTCCAGGTCGAGGGATTGGCAGATGAACAGGCTGAAACAGCCCCCGCGGAAATCCCGCAGCAAGTTGATCCAGAGCCCGCAGAACCTGTCGCCGATTCCTCAGTAGCAGATGTCGAAATGGGCGATTCCGCAAACTTGACTCAGTCTGAGTCTGCCTCTACCGAACCTGGCCTAGTCGGTACTGAAACCTCAAGTCCTGCTGCTGGCCCATCCCAGGTCCCGGAAAGGCTGACAATCACGGTTCACGGCAGTGAAGTCGATATCACTGATATGGGTATTGACCCAACGTTTTTGGAAGCCTTGCCTGACGACATCCGGGAGGAAGTCATCAATCAGCATGCCCGAGATCAACGGGCGGCTAGAGTTGAAAGACCGGCGGATTCCCAAATCAGTCCCGAATTCCTTGATGCCTTACCACCGGAAATACGAGCGGAACTCATCCAACAGGAGCGTATGGAACAATCTAGGCAAACACGAGCTCCAGTACCTAATAACACAAGCAATACTGGCACAGCAGTTCCGGCTGACATCGATCCCGCTAGTTTCATTGCCAGCCTCGATCCTCAACTTCGCCAAGTTGTCTTGTTGGATTCAGACGAGGGCTTGCTCCAGACTTTGCCATCGTACATGATTGCCGAAGCAGGTGTCTATCGTGATGAAGCTCAGGCTTCCCGCAGATATCAATATATGTCGCGCGATGGCCACAGGACTGCATCTTCACGAAACCCTCCGCCCCGCAAGCACCCCGCCCCACGAGATGCGATCCAGCTCCTAGACAAAACGGGCGTAGCCAGTCTGGTCCGCCTCCTCTTCTTCCCGCAGGTTTTGAAGAAGAACCTCCTCTTCAAGGTTCTGGTCAATATATGCGAGAACTCCAAGGCAAGGACGGAGTTGTTCAATCTTTTGCTGAGTGTATTGCAAAGTGGCCCTGGTGACCTTGCGTCTGTAGACAGGAGCTTTTCCCAATTGACCACTCGTGCTCCGAAGGCGTCAACAACGCCGAAGGCAGCCGGAAAGCAGAGAGCCCCTCCTGAAGTCGGGAGTTCTGTGGCACTTGCCAACCTCCAAAGTGAATCGGTGCCAGATCTGGTGGCCCAACGGTGCTTGGAAGCCCTGACCTACATTGTCAGTGCAAACGAGCTCTCATCAGTTTTCTTCTTGACAGAGCATGAATTGCCCGCTGGCCTTAAAAAGGTTGCATCGAAGAAAGGCAAGGGCAAAGAAAAACAAGCGCCCCAAACACACTATCCTGTTGTCCTTTTACTCGGGTTACTAGATCGACAATCCCTGCTGAAGACTCCTTCTAATATGGATTCTGTCGTGACTTTACTGTCGACCGTCACGAAACCCTTGACCAGCTTCAAGTCAGACAGGGATTCAATCATGTCTGACCCTGCTGTAGCTACGTCGACTGCATCCCCACCTGCACCTGCACCCGCACCTGCACCCGCACCCGCTACTGCATCTCCTATCCCCCAATCGACCTCAGTTCAGGAACAAAGCGCTCCACCCACCACTGGCACTGAGGCAGACGCCGCCAAGACAGAGAACCTGCACGATCATGCCGACAGAAGGGTCTTACTCCCCAATCCCCCTCAAATTCCACACTCGGTGTTACGTCTCATTGTTAACATCCTCACTATTGGAGAATGTTCGGCTCGTACATTCCAACAGTCTCTTGCGCTCATTCAGAACCTATCCCACATTCCAGATGTGCGAGATGTAATTGCACAAGAGCTGCGGGCCAAAGCTCAAGATTGTGGACAAAATATTCTCTTTGACCTCAATGATCTTTGGGCTGCCCTTCAGAGCCCGAATCGTGATGTTCTTCCTTCATCCATTGCACCGAAATTCTCTTTGCCTTCCTCTGATCAAACTAAGCTTTTACGTGTCCTCAAAACCATTGACTACATGTACACGCCACGTACAGCCGTGCCTATCACGGACACGCAGCAAGGTCAAGATTCGGAGAAGGTGCAAAGCATATACGAGTCTTTCCGCTTCACTCCACTTTGGCGGCGTCTGGGCGATTGCCTTGCCATCATTGAAGACAAATCAGAGTTGGAGCACATTGCCACGGTCCTGTTACCTCTGATCGAAGCTCTCATGGTGGTATGCAAGTACGTCGGATCCAAATTAGCTACAGGGACCGCTGTGAGGGCGCTGAGGGCATCAGCTTCGCCAACGTCCCCCGCGACCTCCAGAGAAACGATGGAGGACCTTTTCGTCAGCTTTACTGATGCTCACAGAAAGATTCTTAATGTGATGGTTCGCAACAATCCGTCACTCATGAGCGGATCCTTCTCGCTTTTGGTTCACAATCCCAGAGTGTTGGATTTTGACAACAAACGGAATTATTTCACGCAGCAACTACACCGTCGCCCCCACTCCCGTGAGCACTACGGGACACTACAACTCAATGTTCGTCGGGCGCGTGTGTTCGAAGACAGCTTCCAGTACCTGCAGCGCAAGACCGGGGATCAGATCAAGTATGGCAAACTCAGTGTCCGATTCTATGACGAAGAAGGTATCGACGCTGGAGGCGTCACGAGAGAATGGTTCCAGATTTTGGCGCGCCAGATGTTCGATCCCAATTATGCTCTATTCCAACCATGCGCAGCCGATAAGCTCACCTATCAGCCCAACAAAAACTCTTGGGTCAATCCAGAGCATCTTTCTTTCTTCAAGTTCGTCGGCAGAGTTATCGGAAAGGCCATTTATGACGGCCGGCTTTTGGATGCCTACTTTGCGAAGAGTTTGTATAGGCAACTGCTTGGGAAGCCCGTGGATTATCGAGACGTAGAATGGGTTGACCCGGAATATTACAACTCTCTGTGCTGGATTCTAGAGAACGATCCGACCCCACTGGAACTCACTTTCAGTGTCGAAGCTGACGAGGTTTGTTTCAGACATTAGCAATGTTTTTTTGTTATTAACGCGCTCGCAATTCACAGTTCGGAAGGAACCGGATCTTCCCTCTGAAACCAGGAGGGGAAACCATTCCTGTCACTCTCGAGAATCGGCGAGAGTTCGTTCAGTTATCGGCCAATTTCCGTCTGTACTCCTCCATCAGCGAACAGATTGAGAACCTTGTCGTCGGGTTTTATGAGATCGTCCCCAAAGATCTCATAGTTATCGTGAGTTGCCACCATCCCAGAGTTTACTTCACCCAGATTAACGCTTGTATAGTTTAATGAACAGGAATTAGAACTTCTCATTTCTGGAACACCCGACATCGATGTTGACGAGTGGCGGGCCGCGACAGAGTATAATGGATATAACAGTTCCGACCCTGTGATCGTATGGTGGTGGAGAGCCCTGAAGTCCTTCAATCGCGAAGAGAGGGCCAAGGTCTTGAGCTTTGCAACTGGAACCTCGCGAGTACCACTCGACGGCTTTACCGAACTCCAAGGGGTGCAAGGCGTCCAACGGTTTTCGATACATCGTGCCTACGGTGACCCCGATCGTCTACCGCAAGCCCACACCTGTATGAAGCTTTCTTTATTCCCTCGTTCTCTCATATTCACTCTCGCGTATTAGGTTTCAACCAAATCGACTTACCGCAGTATTCCTCGTACGAAATGCTACGTCAGCAGTTATTGCTCGCTATTAATGAGGGAGGCGAGGGTTTCGGTTTCGCATGAAAAGCACATTGATATCAATCGTGTAACGCCTCACAAACTGTATTTTCTCCGCATCTATAGTTTCACGGACATTGTTAAATGTGTGATACATGCTTGTGACATACCCGGTTATTTGACGTCCGGATGCCGTGTGGCACTTCCATGGAGTTGGAAATCCCCACTACATACTGCCTCTCATGAGGGCATACGTGGTGAATAAGTATGTGCACCCATCTGACCTTATCCTCGTCCCAGAAGCACCAGTACCTTCACCACAGCCCGACGAGGTCATAGTGGATGTCTACTCTGCGGCTCTCAACTTCTTCGACGTGAGCAATTCCCATTGATCCCCTGCTGTTCCTTCAGGCATTCAAATGCGCCCTTCAGATCCTTCAGTCTCAAGGAAGATATCAAATCAAGCCGCCCTTCCCCTTCACGTTAGGCGCAGAGTTCGCGGGACGAATAGCAAGCGACTCCTCAATCCCAGAGGGTTGCCGGTTCCGCCGTGGGGACAGGGTCTTTGGTAGCGCTCAAGGATGTTTTGCAGATAAAGTGGTTGTAAAGTGGACGGTAATCCATGCCCTCCCAGACAATGTCACGTTTGACCATGGTGCTGGTGTGTATCCGGATTGCTATGTACCAGTTCGTGTCAGCAAGTTGACCAGACCTTCAAGGTTTGTATCTCACGTGGCCGACCAGTTACGAAGCCTTAGTAGGCCGAGCAGAGGTAAAACCAGGTGCGCATTCACCTCTGGCCTTCTAGTTGGAATGGCTAACACCAACTCAAGGCGAAACTGTCCTGGTCCATGCCGCAGCAGGCGGAGTTGGTATAGCAGCAGTCCAGATTGCCAAAGGTACTCGTGACATTTTTGCTGTTATCTGCTCTTGCTCTTATAATATTTTTTTTCAGCCCTTGGGGCGATAGTTATTGGTGCTGCAGGGTCACAGTCGAAGTTGGACATATGTAAACAGTATGGGGGAGCTGATTACATCGTGGACTACACAAAGCCCAATTGGCAGAAGGAAGTGCTACAAATCACAGGAGGAAAGGGAGTAGATGTCATTTTCGATCCTGTTGGTAAAATCACCGGTAAGTCCTTCCCTTCATATACATATCACTCTTAAGCGACGTTGGTTATCAGACTCCCTAAAATGCATCGCTTTCAAGGGGAGGGCATTGGCGATTGGATTTGCCTCAGGTACGATCGAAAAGGTAGTCTACTTCGCGCCATGTGGAGAAGAACTCGCTGATCTGCTGCCAGCTACCGCTGAATGTGGTATTACTGAAGAACATTTCGATCATGGGTTTGCATTGGGGACTGTACGCGAGTGTGTAGATCCACTTGTATGTCAGCCTCCGAGGCTCACTGCTCGTCACAGCGAAAGAGCCGTCTCGCGTTCCACTTGTTTGGGAAGCGCTATTCGAGTTCGAAATTCACAATACAAACTAACTTTAGAAGAACTGACATTGAACTTTAGCTTACTTGCCTCCGGTCGTATTAAGCCCGTCATATATTCCAGGGTATATTCGTTGGAGGAGGCAATGGAGGGCCTGTGTGCGCTTGAGAGAAGAGAGACATGGGGGAAAGTGATTGTTCATGTCCGTGATGAAGATAAAAAGGTGGTGGCCAAGCTCTGAAATGATGATGCGGCAGACTGGTGGCTGGGGTCTTACATTCGTCGTAGTAGTTTGGGAATCAACGTTGTAACTTGTTCTCACCTCATCGGCACTATGCAATACGAGGACGCGGAGCCCATCGTGCGGATACGTGAGTTGAAGAAAGATCGAGTGAATTTTATACTTGAGAATGTTGACCTTGCGTACGTTCTATCTTCCTGGACAATGGATGTCCGTTCACCCCCTGCGCGAATCACAGGCTAGCGAATTCCATTCGCAGGGTCGTCATGGCGGACATTCCAACCGTCGGTGCGCATTTCATGGACACGATATTCTTCAATTTCTTAACGTGATGCAGCAATCGACATGGTGGAGATCCACTCCAATACAACGGTCCTTCCAGACGAGTTTATTGCGCACCGGCTTGGCATGGTCCCTCTTGTCAGCGCCAACTGCGATGAAGGCATACGGTACACTCGAGTGCGTATTTATTGCAAGTAGGTTTCATTTTGCTCATGCTCGTCAAGGACTGCACATGTTTGTCCGGATGCAAGTACTGTGCGATAGAACTACGGCTAGATGTCGCCTGTAACGACAATAGTACCATGGAGGTTACAAGTAACCATCTTGAGGTGGTGGAATTCACACCAGATCCGGGTTCTACCGATGGTGTACAAGAAGGAGATGAAATTGCAAAGCGTGGGGAGGGTTTCGGGAACCCAGTTGGCAAAAGTAAGGTGGTAACGCATAAATTTTTTTGAACAATAATGACCGTGTTTTTATAGATGATCCTTCTATACCACCAGTGCTCATTTGTAAAATGCGGAAAGGTCAAGAGTTGCGGTTGCGTTGCGTGGCCAAAAAAGTAAGTCATTTTTTAACGAGAATCGTTTACTGGCGGGATGACGGTCCGTAGGGAATAGCAAAAGAGCACGCCAAGTGGTCACCATGTTCCGCTGTCGCATTCGAGTATGACCCTCACAATAAATTGAGACACACCACCTATTGGTACGAGGCTGATGAGCGGGTAGAATGGCCTTTGAGCGAAAACGCTAAAGAGGAAGAGCCTCCAAGAGACGATGAACCCTTCGACTTTAATGCAAGGCCGCGAAAGTTTTATATTGATGTGGAAACTGACGGAAGCTTGGGCCCACAAGAGGTCATGCTCAAAGTGAGTGAGAAATTAGCCGAATTCCTTAGTGGACCAAACTTATTCTTCTGTAGGGCCTTGCGGAACTTCAGACAAAACTTGCGAACCTCATCCTGGCTCTCAAAGCGCCGGCTGAAATGGACATTATGGGGGGTGCGGTGGACTCTGCAGTGAATGCACAGACAGCTGCATGGACCCAGAGTGGTGCGTGGAATGCCGGCGCATCAAATAGCAGTCCTTCTGGTTCTGGATGGGGAGCCGGCTCTTGGGGAAATACTAGTCCAGCACAGAGCGGCGGCGGGACTACTGCATGGACAGCCAGCCCCACTCAGCCAGCTGGTGCAGGAACTTGGGGAGCGACTAGTACCGGTCAGCAAGGAAATGCAGGCGGTTGGGGAACGAGCCCTGCTCAGAATGCATGGGGAGGGGGTACAAGCCCAAATGTTGGAACAGGTGCCAACTCCACAGGCTGGGGGTCAGCACAGCAAGGTTGGGGTAGTCCAAATCCTCAAGCCAATGGATGGAACCTATGAGAATTCACTCTGCCAGGCCTGGCTTTCTTGCCCTCGATCATGATCCCTTGGCATTGGCAACGCCTTTGATGCAAATTGTCGGCGGTTCCAACGTTTGTTACGCATTATCCGTGAGCACTCGAGGGGCACAGTTTGACATTACATTTTGTTTCTCCTGAGATGTGACACGCTGATTCGGTGTAGAGGTGTTGTACGTATCATAAGATATACTCAAAACTCCAGGGCCGTCTCCGAGCCCCACTAAGACAGCACACACACCTGCATCCTCTGAAGACGACTGTTCCGTTTCATCAAGGATAAGATAGCTGTCCCTGAGTGTCGAGAATTCACACGCCAGGTCAGTTGATGGATTAGAAATGGCGTTCAGGGTCCAACCTTAAATGGGATTTCCTTGCCACATCCCGAAGGCGAGACCCAGATAAAATTAAGTTGGCAGCGCCTCGGCTGCCGGCTCGATTGAGCTCTAAATAACCTTCCCCTGAATGGAGGTGGCACAGAGGTGAATTGATAAGTACGACGACGGCAATTCTCCGTTCCACACCGGGGAAGATGAGCTCCACATCATTACGGACGAGAAATATGCTCCCGAAAACA
This sequence comes from Scleroderma bovista, assembly GCA_037178675.1. Classification (NCBI taxonomy): domain Eukaryota; kingdom Fungi; phylum Basidiomycota; class Agaricomycetes; order Boletales; family Sclerodermataceae; genus Scleroderma; species Scleroderma bovista. The sequence goes on from JAYMGJ010000680.1 coordinate 213,171, forward strand.
ATAGCCTGCTAGCGACGAGTAAAGAGGCACGTCCTGGTACAACTAATTCTGATGTGCCTTTTTATGAAAATACAAAGTAGTCATTTCCCTTGAGGAGACGTTGCCAACCAACGCTGTGTGTGAAGGGCTCTTTAGTTGTACTACCGGGTTTCATCCCCACATTCTCCACGTCGTGAGGGACAGTAGTGAGCGTGCTTTTAGGCGATATCCAACAGAGAAGCCCCTATTCATTTGCACATGAGGACACTATCCGAAACTATCTTTGCTGACCAGCGGATCATTTTAACTTAAGCGTTTATATATGACAGTGGAGGAGTATGGCGAAACCGACGTACCTGTAAGTAATAGGTAAGTGTTCATGATAAATGTGTTGATGAATATGTATTCATGGTCAGTTACGAATTGTTAGTGCCTGGAATTAGACGCCCACAGTGACATGTGAACAGCTGTATTATGATCACATTGAGGCTTGTTATCGTAGCTGCATCGAATCACATATTGCCGTCTCGGAGAGTGTTCCACCTGACAAGGATGATGCGCCAAATTTAAATGACACGGCTGAAGCAACTCAAAATGGAGCACAGACCTTGTAGATAAGAATCTTGCCATCCTACCGGGATTCCGCCGGATCTTGCCATCCTTACCTTATGGTAATAAAGGTAGATAGGTCATTCACACTTCGTCGTGGGAGTGGTCTACCTCACATGCGAAGGGTATATTTGGCTCAACCTGATATTGGCATATTACACTGAACACACAGTGGAAAGTGTGTCCCGTACAACTAAAAGTCATATGTTTCTGTTGCCGCCATTCGTGCTCTGCCAAAGAAAGCTTCGGATCTGGCAATCGCGAAGTTCACCCTGTTGAAAACAGATACAAGTATCAGCACGACGACTACATCGTAATTCTTTACAAATCCCTTTAGAGCCCTGCGCGCAGTTAGGAGGGACGGCACTGACAAAAAACTTCTTTTGTCATTCGGGTGCACACGGTGCGCTACTGCGGCTTGCGATTTGCGCCCATCCAGGTTTGCTCCAATGCAGAAATAATAGGAGTTGACTGGGCCACATGCCGCCAGCCAGGGTACTAGATGGGTGGGTGGGGAAGCATGTACGACCCTCGAGGTACACACGGAATTTGATTGCAAGTGTATCCAAATGATGCGGAAGCTCGCTTCAAACGAATAGTATGCAGTCTTATCTACGGTGGAGTTCATGTTGATGCTCTGAAAGTGGATTCAGCATCGCATGCAATTCAAGGGAATCTCCCTTATTTCATAGTAGTCCTTCCACAGTAGCAAAGAAGAAACCACTTGTCCCACATCGACATTCATGTTGACGGACAATGGAAGCTGAAAAAGGGGAAAGTCAAGTCGCAGAATGCCAGAAAGGTCTCGCGGCGAAGGATTGACTGATTACTACATAAGTTAGTCACATCAGTTCTTGTATGATAAGTACCACAACATAAGTGGGGATGGAGACCGAAACCGTGCCAACCATTCTCACGTTTGACGGCATGACTGATGTGAAGAAGATACAATGTACAAGAAACCTAAGCTTCTTGTCATTGAAGTAAAGATGCCATCAACTCCAAGCCAACCAAGCAAGGTGCTCCATTGGGGAAAGTGAGGAGATGGAAATTACGGTCTTTAGTCTCGAATTGCCCTCTGGGAGAGCGCAGGGGCACATGGAGGATTTGGGAATGGACCGGGTTATGTAACATGCATGACTTAACTCGACGTCGAGGCGGGAGATTTATGGCTGCCTATGTACATCTTTGCTTGTGAAAATAAATAAAAAAGGCCCCAATTGAAGCAGGTTCCGAATGCACTACCCTGTACAGGGGTTGTTCACCATGGCAGGTTGATTGACATTTAAATTCGTAAGGGTGACCTCGTTGTCGTTGACAAGCAAGCATCGGGATAATAGCAGTGTCAAGATGCACATCGGGGCCGCGGAAAGGCCTGCTTAGCTGGTCAGCATATCGCATACACCGGTCTACGTCCCTGAATTATTTGAAAAAGGTAATCAAATGCGGCAGTCGCTCAATGAGTCGAGCCATACTATTTCCTACAGTCATGGCATTTTTGGTGATCTGAGATAGGCTCGCTGACCCGTGGGTTTGACCAGGCGAGAATGGCACATTCTTCCCCTGGTAGAATTCGCAAGTTGTCATAATCGGTAAGAGTTGCATTCGATACGGCTCGTGCAGCTTCTGGGTCTGCGTCGAGACCCAGCAGATCGCAGCAAATGTGGTGCATGATGGCACATATACTAGTTAGGGTTACGCCACACTGCTGTGCGAGTCATCAACCCCAACTTCCCATATATGGCATAGGTGAATCGTTGTAGAGATAAAATCCGAGGAAAATATTCTGTAAGGACGCGAACAGGTCGTGGAAGAGCGAAAGTGCACTCACACGTTTCTTGCAATTCTGATCGTCTCTGTTTGGTGGGAATGCGGCGGGGGATCAGCGCTATGTTCCCCTTGCTCCGATATTCCAGGCTTGCCATCTTGTCCGTTTCATTTTCTTCATCCAGAGCATACTCATCCCTGTCCGCAAGCGCCAAGAAAGATGGGTGCATCGCCTGTCTACATATATATTCCCCCTCAGGTCCATGCAGATGCCTCGGTTTCCCTCCTCAATATTGTGTTTCTGTTTCGTTTCCATTCCAGCATGTCCACAGAACTCAAGTCCACTGTCCGTAAGAAACGGAATACCTCTGACTCTGCCCCCTCTGCTTCTGTCCCCGAGAGTGATCACCGAAAACGTCGTCGTAACCGCACTACACAGTCTTGTCTAAATTGCCATACATCCAAACGCATGGTGAGCGTCTTGTAATCCCTCTCTTAGCTAGATGTTTATGGGGTCCACAGTGCGACCGGAAACGCCCCTGTGGTCGTTGCACACAACTAGGCTTGGTAGGAAGACTTCTTCAACAATGCAGACATCATTCATTTCTTTACCTCACTAGACAGGGCTGTGTGTCTACGAGGTTGATGACCCTAGTCAGCGAAGGGATGGACAAGACGAAAGTTCTCAGCTTCGAAAACGCGTCGCCGAGCTCGAGGGTGTCATACGGGAGGTAATTGTTTAGCCATCTCCCACCGGTCATTCATGTGCTGAATTACGGGATTCAGTTGAAAAATAAACCTCACCCCCGCTGGATGCAAGCAGGTTCTACCCCTAGTGAAGAGTTTGAGAGATGGCACGCTCGGCCCCAGTCACGTCACAAGTCCGAAGGCCCTCGGAACATGGTCCCCGAGGAATCTGACATGACAAACGTCGCTAAAGCCAACTCAAACGAGGAGACTTCAATCATGGAACCAACCATCGATCCCTCTCTTTCTCAACAAGATCATTGCCTTACATTTCTTCGATCAACTCTAGACACACCCGCTCTGACCTTTGGTCTTCCTTCACCTCTCAGTTCTCCACCATCGGTCATCATGACACCAGCAGACGATTATTCCCGTTCATACCCCACCATAAACAGTGACCAACAACTATCCAGTGATTTAGATTTGGCCACCTTATTTATGTCTTATCCTGGAATGGCGGGCTGTGGTGATAGTTGGCTACACGTCGACCGTGTTCAGCGAGGCGACTTTCTTGACAATTTCTCTCTGTCAAAACAGAATAACAATGGATTCGCGGATGGTCACTGCGGTTGTCTCAACGAAGCCACTAACTACACCGCCGTACTAGAACTTTCGCTTAGGCTGCGAAAAGCAGTCGACGTGCTTAGCCGTTCATCTAACCACCATCTCAATAGTGGGGTGTGTGCATTAAGTCAAAGAATTACTGAACTTGACCACTTTTCCAAGTAAGCCATGGAAGGCGCTGTCTTCTGAAATGCCAACTTAATGATCCCTTCCAGAATCACGCTCACGAACATGCCCACTACTCCAAACGAGTCCTTACACTCTTGCTCTACTACCGACACAACAAACCATAGTACTATGGCACCTTTTCCGGTTAATGGCTGTCTTCCGAGTCCTGTCCCATCGTCAACGGTATCCCCTCAGTCATTGCACTGTTTACGACCCTGGGACATTATATCTTCTGTTTCCGATATTTCTTGTGACGACTCTTTCATGTCATGGGAACCCCCTCGGCGTGGTTGAGCAACCACAACTTGGTCCCACATGCATTACTTTTATTTGCCTACTCTTTCTCATGAACACTTTACCAATCGGTAAGGCGTTGTCTGATGTCGTGAACATGGTTGTCATTTATGTGTGTTGGATGAACAGCCAAAAATTCGTCGAGAAATATATATTATTCATTTTCAAGGCTAAAGTTTGAGTCCTAGTAGGCTTTGTACATCTCTTGCTGGAATCTACTATCGAATAGTATATCCAACATCGTGAATTGTGAAGGGGTATCAACATCGAAATACCAGACAGCTAGTAGACAGCTTCAGGAGACCGTCGGGCGTCTTCGAATGCAATGGAACTAAATCTAATAGGATAACCGATCAGGTTTGTCCGGCTGCATCACTCATCCACAAACAGATGATCTTGTTTGTGTCAGTCTGTGCCTTCACTCATATAATTTTATGCACAGGTTGACCAACGTCTGCATCGATTGCGCGTTCTGTACATGCGACTCATGGGCACAACCAACCTTTACCAAAGGTACCTTTCAAGCAGCTGCTGTCATAGGAATGTAGACCCCATACAACGATGGTCACTGTAGCGCGCAGGGCCAAGAATATTCAGTGCATTAGCGGCAGAATATGAACCAGCCGAAGGTCACGTTCATTGAATGACTCGTTGACAATGCGCGTGAAGGACAAGCGGGCATTTGGGGATTATTCGCGGGATCTAATAAGGTCGATAAAAGAGTCGATAATGGTCGGAGGAGGATCGCGGGATCGCGATGGATCTATGTCGCACGAATACTAAACCCTGTGCTGCTTGCTGCCCTTACGCTTCATATATCAGTCAGTCAGTCGAATTTTCCGATAACCAGGAGAACAAGAAACACGATGAAAAAAAAACGCGCAGCTTAAGCGATTGGATCGAGGCCAGTTACAAGGACATTGGCGTTGGTCAATCGTACACCCTATATCGAAACAAAATGGGTGTTGGACATCTACCTTAACAGCGGAACTGAGCCCAAACACCGTATCAAACCGAAATAAACGTGAACAGAATGGAGGTTTCTTATGGCCTTGATAACATTGCTATATCCGCCGGGTTTTTATGAAGAAATCGTCGTGAGCGAAGATAACATAGGCACATGGCCAAAGCCTCCTTTATGCCACAAAGCTTATTTCCAAAAATGTACAACACTCACCCATTCTCCGTGTCACCCAGCGACCTGTTTCGGTTACGTACCTGGGAACCGGGGCCATCATGATGGAGTAAGAAAACGGGAAATCCTGGAGCCCACCGCCGGGCTGATCCATCGATCTTTCTCATCGTTCGTGGGAGGGATTTCCAGCACATGAAAAGAAGGCCTATGCCTTCATCAAACGATGGCCGGATAGCTACATGTGTTCAATAATCAGAGCTGCGAACCACGAGAGCTCAAATATGGAGACGCTTATGTAAGATGTGATCGGGCTCCAAACTCCGACAGCGACCGCGTTTCTCGTCGACGAAGACATGGCCTCACACCTTGTGTGTTATTTCTCTTCATTTGCCTATGGACGCTTGTTTTACTAATGTTTACAGGCGAATATATTCGGCACTGAACAAGATCGTGTCAACTGTTCATTTTATTACAAGGTTTGTCGACAGGTCGATGCTCGCGACGTCCTCTGATGCTCTTCACTCGCTACAGATCGGTGCTTGCCGGCACGGTGATAGATGTTCCAGAAAACACATTCGCCCTTCTTTCTCCCAGACCATCCTGCTACCTAACGTGTATCACAATCCAGCTCACGACCCAGTGTGTAAACTCACGGAGCAAGAGCTACAAGAAGGTTTCGATGCAGTTTACGAGGATTTATATTGCGAGTTGTCCAAGTTTGGACACTTGTTAGAGCTGCACGTAAGATTTTTCCCTCCAATTCATGGAAGGCTGACCAAGTTTACCCACCTGCAGGTTTGCGACAACGTTGGAGATCATCTTATTGGCAACGTCTATGCTAGGTATGAATGGGAAACGGAAGCGCAAGTTGCAGTCGATAACTTGAATGACCGATGGTATGCAGGTGTGTTGTACTTAATGCAGATTCTCCTTCCACAACTGCTCACGGTTTGTGAATTAGGGCGTCCGTTGTATGCCGAGCTTTCTCCCGTAACAGACTTCCGGGAAGCTTGCTGCCGACAAAATGAAAACGGCGAATGCAATCGCGGTGGCTTCTGCAATTTCATGCATTTACGCCTGGCTTCCCCGGAGCTCGTTCGCGCCTTGCGTCATGGACAGAAACTAGAGAGGCGAATGAACCCTGCAAAGTTTCAAGGTGGGGGTGGTGGATGGGAGCCTAGCAAAAGAGATGGTGCTCGTCGTAGTGCCAGCCCGCCCAGGAGAGGCCACAGTGGAGAAGACCGGTGGACAAGGAAGTAGAAAACCCCATTTACGGTCTGACAAGGACCTTATTTGGGATGTAGTGGTACTATGGCCTTACTGGTTTCTCACTGTGATAGGCGTAGATAGTACCGCAGCCTGGTGCAGGTGTTGATTCTGACTCATTTGATTACATTGAAGTAATATAACTGCTGGGACCCTGAGATTATCTGCTGAACAGAAACATCTTTGGGTGCAGATGTACATAAAACAGCCTCCCCTGCTATGCGAAACAATTTCTGACTCAGCAGCAGCAAATCAGCACCCATTGTCAGCGGAGGAACTGAGTTGGAGTGTGAACTGATAAGTCCTAACTATGTGCAGAATCCCTCAAATAGAATACAGGGGCTTGCGCAACGTCAAACAAGACACCCGTGACATTCACCGCGACCGCTGGTCAATGAGGCTTGCTCGGGCCATTGGACGATGAATCTAACACAAGAGCGGGATCAGTATCTTGATTCTATGCAGTGCAACAGACCCACCGGTCCACCAAATGACATAAAATCTTTCCTGAAAGCGAAAGAGTTCGAACACGGGCATATGATTCGACATATACCACTCTGGGAGTCGGTAATCCAACGAACTATTTCCGGAAAAGGACAGAGTGCAGCCAAGTTTCATGAGTATGGAAGAACCTACCCTACCGACTATTATTGCTGCACAGAGAGGGACGCATGTCCCGGGACCATTCATGATCAGAAGGTTCACGAAGGGCTCGCCATAGATAATCTTCTCGAAAAATGGGGATATCATCACCACATGGACACAGGCCAAGAAGGATTTGAGAACTGTAAGAGAAGCAGACAGTAAGGACTGATGCACACGACGAGCGCGGGATATTCTCAGGAGCGTGAACTTGGGCCGCGGATCGGCCGTGTCCTACGAGGGAAAAAGTTAGCCAGTGGTCTACGCACACTAGACTGACATGAACTGACGTCAAAGCAGGTATTTCCATCGGCACTGTATTGCTCCAAGTCCACAGCCTTCTGTGCACTTAGCACGTCACCGTCACTGACAATGTACGTCCGAGGATGATATCGGGAGAAATCCAACGCCGATGCTAGGGTTAATGCTTCACTAGTATGGCCACCTAAAAATCAGAAAGGTCGAAAGATTCCTGAAAATTCGGGGCACAATGGGCATTACCTGACCCTAGAAACACACCCAAGCTACATTTTTCCCGTTCCCCTCGCGTTGATCGCTTTGAACGAGTGAGTACGACCAGATAAAATCTGGCTAGGAACGCGCATAAGGCCAAACTGAATAACAGAGGGGCATTAGCCATGCTGGAGGCGAGGCCTTGAACTGAAAATCAAGTATGGAAGTTGGAACATGTGAAAGTCAGTGAGGCTAATCCGATGTAATCGAGATGCATTACATACTACTGACTATGCATTAACACCATCATTTTGCGAACTCCAACCAATATATCTTCATCGTTCGACGAGCCCCGATATTGGCCAGAACACGTACCGTATCCTTCACTCATGGATTCACCACTAGTAACCGAGTTGCAGAGGTCAATCAAGGATTGTGCAGACCGCGGGCTCTCTGTTGCAGCTAAGTGGTAGATCATTTGCAACATCAATGTGACATGTTGAATCAATTCACGTCTCAGGTCGTCCGAGTTGTATCTTTCAATACCTCGACACAAGCGTGAGGCTATACCCGAACATGCCACCGCATTTTCAACCTCGACGCCTGCCCGTTCTCGCTCGCCACACCCACCACTCTCATTCTCTGCTGCATCTCCAGTTGTCAGTGTTGGACCCCCAATCCAAGGTGGCGCAGGTAACTACGCGTCCTTGTTGTCCCCCGAGAGGACTACCAATCGGTTGCCAGGAATTGACCTTGAGCAGTCCGAAGAAGCACCTCTTCTTGCTGCCCGAGCCCTTTTCGCATCAAAAGAATTCAGGAGAGCGGTACATGCCCTTCAGGGATGTAAGAGTCCCAAGGCTCAATTTTTGTTGGTGTACTGTCAATTTCTGGTACGTAGCCAGACTTCCACATCGAAAATACAAGGGGTGACACTATGGGAAGACTAGTGAGAAAAGGAATGAGAGAAACTGGTACAAGCATTTCAGTTAGTCAAACTATCGGTGCAAATGTATCCCGCGTGCAACTGATGTCCGCTCCAGATGTCCGCGGACAGCCTCCCATCCCATTCAATCAGTCCTTACTCGATCACCTCGAGTTAGTAAAGAATGAGACAGACCCGTGGTTGATGTTCTTGTAAGTCTGCCGTCGGGGTATCAGAATTTCTACCTGGAACTATCAGTGAACAGGAAAGGTCTTTTTCTATCACGCCTAAATAGGCGAGAGGAAGCGATCGAAAGCATAATCCACTCTATCAGCGGGTACCCGTGGAATTGGTCGGCATGGACCCTGTTGGGCCGGTGTGTGGGAGATGCCCAAGAGGTCGGTTTGACACCACCTATCATCTGATGTCAAGGCTGATTCCGTTAGCTTGCATCGCTCCTCCCGCTACTTCCTCTGCCAGCGAGCCACCCATTAATGCAAATGTTCCAGATCAAAACGATGAACGAGCTCAACAGCCCTACAGAAAATGAGCTTGCCTTGTGTGATCTTCTTCTTAGTGACGACTACTTTCGGGGGAACCCCTGGGTCATGAGCTTACGTGCTTGCGTTCTGTATCACCTGCATGGTCATTAGCAATGCCTGATCTCATGGACAAGAACTAACTTCTGGATTATTGTTTTCAGACTTCGGACAGGCAGAGAAACAATTCGAAAAAATATTAACTGCGGCTCCGCATCGAGTCGATGACATTGATATCTACTCCAACATACTCTATGTCACTGAAAATCGACTGAAACTTTCTCGACTTGCACACGAGTTCCTTGAACTGGATAAAGACCGTCCTGAGGTCTGTTGTTTAGTTGGTAAGTCAGCTCTCGCACACCACCCCACAGAGGGCAACAAATCCTGCAGGAAACCACTATTCCCTGCGCGCCGAACACGAGAAAGCTGTAAAATATTTCAGACGGGCCACCGAGCTTGATCGAACCTATCTTTCAGCATGGACTTTGATGGGCCACGAGTATGTGGAGATGAAGAATTCCCATGCTGCTATAGAGGCGTATCGACGTGCAGTGGGTATGTACCACATATCCCGGAGATTAATGGTTGTTTACTCTCTACTTCAGACATCAACAGGAAGGATTACCGAGCATGGTATGGCCTCGGCCAGGCTTACGAACTTTTAAGCATGCATCAGTATGCGCTCCATTATTATCAGCGAGCTACAGCACTTCGGTAAGCAGCGCATCGTACTCTCTCCCAACGGGGAGTCTCATGGAAAGTAGACCGTACGATGTCCGTCTATGGCAGGCACAAGCTTCGTGCTACGAGGAGATCGGGTGGTAAGTTATTCTGTCCCTCGTGGCACAAGCGACCGAATTCATCATTCGCTTAGCACTAGGGATGCTGTGGAATGCCTCAAGCGCGCTCTCCTTGGAGCAGACCCCAGAGAGATTACAATAAATTTGAAGCTTGCTAAGCTCCACGAGGAACTAGAGGAGCACACAGAAGCTGTAGCATACCACCAGAGGGTTGTAGAGACCTGTCGAGCGGAAGGTGCGCTATTTCATTGAGGCTCTCGGTTGGCAGTTGCATGCTCAAGTGCGTATTTAGGGCGTGCGGTGCAGGATTTCGCGAAATCGAGCATATATGTCGCTCGCCACCAGATAATGATACCAGGGGGCGATTTGACCCTTGCCAAAGAATGCCTTGAGCGCATCGCACAGAGTAATGTCGAGGAAGTCACACAAGCTGCTGATTGGTTGAAAAAACTGAAGTCTGTGATGTTGACAAGGCCACCACATGATACGTGAGGAGATGGCGTAGGTTGTGTGAGGATGCCTTGGACAAAGCATCTATGCTACCATGTTTTTACTGTTTTCCCCCTGCGATTCCCTTACCACTAGTAAAAAGTATTTAAGAGGCCGATTAAAGCTCCGCAATATTTGCGAGGCCTGGTTCTGAGTTCAGAGCGTTCAACATTTGTACTATTTCTTTTGCCCTGCAACTTCGAGCGTGTCTTTCGTTCACTGTCAGAATCTCGATTTCCCCCAATCACGGCAATGTCATAGAACAACTTTGGACTGCTGGGAACCTTTCTATTTTTTTTACAGTGGTTTTCTGACCACGCTGTGTATCTTTGCCCTTTATTCACTACATCATTCTCTTTCTTCATGGATGATGGATAGGGGAAACGGGGCAAACATTGATTCTACCTGTACCAGATCAGGGGTCCTTTATGACCTGTGTATCTGTTGAAGACTTCAAGTGTAGAAACATTTGTCGATGTACTTGGCAGCTTTCTATATATTTGTTGATGAGGGGTTGCTCAAGGGTCGACCCCCCTGACAGACTTTGACTTTGCGGCAATGGGAAAGAACAAAGGCTCTGCGAGAGGCAAGAGGGTCTCCAACCAACGGCGCGCCCCTGGTTGTCTGCGTGGACATGAAGAGGACGGGACCTCCTTTATCACGAAATCCCGTCGCATTGACGTCCCTGTAGCGATGTGGGTCAGTTTATATTCTCCATTTATCTGCCCGGAAAAGTGATGCATGCTGTATGGCAGGATTTTGACCATTGTGACCCCCGACGATGTTCTGGAAAGAAACTTGCGAGGCTTGGCTTGATCAAGGACCTTAAGATCGGGACACGCTTTCGTGGCGTCGTCGTTTCGTGAGTGATGTTCGTCGGTGTGGTCGTCGGTGTGATTTGAGCCTTCATACGCACGGCTGCAGACCAAAGGCCACTGTTGTCATGAGCCCAGCGGACAGGGACATCGTTGCAAGGGATGGACTGGCTGTGGTCGAATGTTCCTGGGCAAGGGTTGATGACATTCCGTTTTCCAAGATCGCAAGTCCAAACGAGCGACTGTGTACGTGGACATTCCAGATTATCATGTTTTAGGTGTATTGACCTGCCGTGTTGCGTTCATAGTGCCCTACCTCCTTGCTGCAAACCCCACAAACTATGGCAAACCGTGGCGTTTAAACTGCGTCGAAGCTCTTGCGGCCGCATTTTATCTCACAGGATTTGATGACCACGCAAATACGCTTATGGGTGAGTTTGGATGGGGGGAATCGTTTTGGGATATTAACAAGTATGTTCACTATGTGCACTCGCATTGCTGTCAGAATTACTGACGTGCGCCAAGGCCGCACTTGCAGAAATACCGGACATGTCAGTCATCTGAAGAAGTTGTAGCCATGCAAGATAGTATCATATCCGAACTGGAGAGGAGCTACGAGGAATCTCGGAAGAACAAAGGTTTGTACCAGTAGGGTGGTACAAGACTTCATTGACTTGGCTGCACTAGGAAGCACGGAAGATTTACTTGTTCCCAATCCAAACCATGCGACGATAATCGATGATGAGGAAGCGGAAGAGGAGGAGGGGGATGACGACGACGACGACAAGGAATAATTTGTTCGCTAGCTAGTAGTATCTACACCAACGATGATAACCAGCCCTAAATCGTTACTGTTCTGAAAGCACAACCAAACACGACAAAGGCGAAAAGAAAATGCATCCACAAGCATCTCAAAGTTTCTCCTTTCACTCCAGTGGCGAGCAACCCACCTCGGTCTCAGTCTCGTCGTCGTCCATCACTGCTGGGCCATCCTCATGCACTTTACCCGACTCCCGGGATTGTCCTGCAGATGCCATCGTTCCACTCAAGTATACATCTGAGGAGGAAATCCAGGCGATCCGTCAAACTGCCGCTGGGTGTGTGTGCGACTGTGCAAACGAATGGTGCCTACATGCTCACACTTGGAATTTTTCCACAAAGCTTTGTTGCTTGCCTTGCCGCTGATCATGCTGCTGTCATGCATCCAGATGTCGATACCCCGTTCGCAGACGCCGCAGACGTCGTCAATAGGCTTCTTCCGTACCATGTATTCCAGCAGCCTCGTGATGACCTACGTTCATTGACACAGAGGACGCGGTACAAGGGCAAGGAAAAGGTCGATTGCGGTGAATTGCGACAGGAAATCCAGGGTGAGTGTGCAATGAAGTAACTAGGACGTGATTGTTTCAACCTCCTTGCCAAGATACTCGCTTTGCATTGAGCTGTTACAAACGGTTGAAGAAGCTCCAGGGACGTTTCAGAAGGGCACAATTGAATGCTGGCGCAGTGGGTGGTCCCCTGACTTTTGTAATGTTGCGACGCCTAATCGCACCTTATAGCGTGCTTCCCCCGACGGACAGGTGTATGCACTGCTAAATGCCATACTAGAAGTAGAGAGAACAGAAACAGCCGTCGTGAGTTCTGCGTTGCGAACTGCACGGAATGAATTGGATGCCATCCAACGAGAGAAGCGCTTGGCTTCACAACCTACCGTGTCCACGTTTCGGTCGACATATTACCCTCAGGTGCAATCACAGCATTACCGACCATATACATATGCATACACCCAACCGTACAGCCACAGCGCGTCAGGCCCGACAACATCGACGTTCTATACTGCACCTATGGCCTCCCTTTCCCCAGCTGCATCGGCGGGGACGACGGCACCGAATGCAGCTAGTTATACACCCTCGGGTGTGCCCATACCGGTCCAGTTACCTGTGACCTCACTTTCTGCGTTACACGCGCTGGGCATTGTACCTGTTCCCATTGCGTCACTACCGCCTCCCGACCAACCACAGCCTGCTGCGGTGCTGAAGGGCTCAACATCTAATGGGACAATGTTGAGCTTAGATATCAATGTGTCCCTGTTGCAGTCATCACAGATGAGTGGGTTGGCGCTTCTATTGAACTCATTGATGTCGAGGGGAGCGAGTTCTGGACAGCCAGGTGCATCGGCGGCTGGTAGTTCGGAGAAAGCCATCGTGACTCCTACCAAGGAATCCAGCCCTAATACTTCGATTACCGCATCTGGCAAACATGCAAGCAAAAGTGGCAGGACAGTGTAATGTGTTTAGAACGAGACTCGGTTGTTCTGTAAAGTACACCGGACATTGCAAACTGTGGCTTGATTCAAAGCCGTGCACCACCCCCGCTATCTAGGAAAATGCACCGCTAACGCAACCTAACATCGTCAACCACCACGCGCGGTACAATGCGCTCCAGCCCTCTTCCTCGATTATCCTCTTTCCGCAGTCGATCAAGCCAATGTAGGGTGCTCGATCCGTTCTCAGCCTGGGGACATGCTTAGCTCAGAGAGGGATATCGGCGGAGTCAGACACTCACCCAATCACGTCTTCATCAGCACCTGAATACTCTGGACTGCTATCCTCTTGAGACACTGAATTGTACTCTGGGGATGCGTGATTCCTCTGGATCGCAAGCCGAATAGAAATAACTTCGAGGGGAGCGAGCACCGCGGTACTTGCGAGCGCCAAGATGAAAAATATGGACATCCTGACAGAAGAGACATCCTGCCAAATTGAAAAACCGTGATTGCCGGTGAGTTCTGGGAGGATTAGCTGGCGGATGGAACGAAGGACGAGGACGACATAGGTGATGTGGGTAACTTGAGCGGCGAGGAGACCTGGGGTGAGGTATAGAATCCAGGGGCGGCGGCGCTCCGTAGGTGTAAATAGGGTATGGCAGGAATATGCAGCGTCGAACCAAGGCAGCTTATGGGGGGTCGTAATGGCCCTTGGGGAAGATAAGTCTACCAAGGCCGCCCAAAAGAGGGACCGGCCGTGTACTCACCGATCAATGATGATAGTTTGGGGGAGAGAAAGAAGCATTGCGAATATACTGTACACAAGGGTTCCAAAGACGCCCGCGGAAGGGGCGGTGTATGTTCCATGGCGAAGATTGCTGTCAGTGAGGAAAATGATGAGGAAGACGGTGATGATGAGAGAGGACATCAATGATGGCACTAGGACGAATGAATGTGGGTCAGTTTTCGTCGCGCAATAGGTTGGAAAAGGCACAGCACGCACTGAGGCCTTTGTACAAGCCAGGCCAACCCTGTAATAAGATGCGGGGTAGGTGGGGCGCGCGAGTGGACCGACTACGGAACGCACCTCGATGTCGTGGACCCTCTTGAGCATGGCGACGAAGGACGTGATGACGGGGCCAGTGTGAGGCTGTGCATCGCCCTCAGGATCGAGCTGGAGGCCCTTTGGGTTGTAGTTTGCCCTGAACCGAACGAGGACGCCGGTGAGGGGGACCAGAAGGGCCAGCGAGATGGCCAGCGAGGCCAGGAGGAGAATTGTGTCCAAGAGACTGAGCATGGTGGAAGGAGGAGAGTGGACAGGCTGCGGGTCTGTTTGACAGCCCGAACAGCGCCTAAACGGGTTATTCTGCTCTTGACCTCGAACCACCACCACGTCTGCTGGTGGCCACGGTAGCTTGGCTTGCCACTACGGTAGTATACTCGACTGGTGTTTTCAATCATTCCTCGCTGCTCCACCCCTTACTAGCTTGGTTTGGGGCACCCTTTTCTGCACGACGTGCGTGCACGGATGGCCACTCGGGTGGTCGGTGTTCCTTGATGACGGGCATCTTCGTAGGTCGAACCTGCATACTCTCTAATCATGATTCCACCTAGCTACTGGAGCTTTTTCAGTGGTTCGATGTTTGATCAAATGCTTCAACACTGCCTGCTGTTGCGAGCAGCTGGCTGCAGTTTTCTTCAAACTTCCCACCATTACTTGCTGATAGCTCCAGAAGGAAATTCGGAGACATGGCCGAAAAGAACATGCAATCGCGGTGTTTCTCATTCATCCACAGTGCACACGGTTTTAAACTGTGTATTCTATGTCTGTGGATTGCGAACGTCCACCGAACAACGGAGCCCTCGTTGTGGCGTCCATGCCGAGATTCCCATCGTCGCAATATCTTGCTGTACTTTGAAACCTTTTACTTCAATCCTTTACCCTCGGGGCAATGCCCTCTTGATTATACGGGGCTTCCAACCCTCCAACCATCACGAGAACACCCTACTGTCGTGACACTTTGGGTGTAATTACTGCTCACGGTGTGTTCCACATTTTCTGAGTCTTATTATTCTCCTGATGAGAAAGGCCATGGATCTCCGTGTCCCCTCCATCTCAGAACCAACACACTTTAATTGCATTTGACAGGTTGACGACCTGACAGGCTCAATCCATCCCATTCTGCTTTCCAACATACCTGGTGGACACAAGTGACGTCTGACTTGCTTGAAATCATCGCTGCTCTCTCATCCCACCTATTCCATCTCATTCCTAAACCCAATACTCCAAGGTCGTCTGTACGATTACGCTCCGCACGCTTCGATGGTCCTCCTGAATACTTGTCCGCCTACCATGCCCTTGTTATGCAGTTTATATCCTCCATGTCCTCATGTATAGTAGCTAGAGTGGAATATAATATTATCGTGCCACACTGCATTGACTCTCCGACGTTGCGACTGCCTTGCGTTTGTTCTCCCATCACCCTACAAGGGGGCCGCCCTGCTTCCATTCCTCCGGATACCTTGACCTGCTAACAACGTTACCCATGGCCACAGACGGCGACGTCGAGGCTAATAGGGTCAGTGCTTGCATGAGTTTTGCGACCTTTTTCATTGGTTTTCTTACAAGCGCCCGTTATCTTGTTCTTGCTAGAAAGCTGCCCTAGACGGACTCCGGTTCCGTAAAACAGCACGACAAGATACGCCCGACCTTGGAACATCTCAGTCAACGCTCACGAACGCCTCTGCCTACCCAATCTCTGCCCTACCAGCGCAGTCGAGGGATGCGTCTGCCGGCTTCCGCTACGTTCCACCTTCCATACCGCTGGACAGTACCGTGCTCGTACCCAACTCTAGTCCTATCCCTTCAGACAGCCCCAACCATCAGCACCTCCCCCACCACCAGAAAAGCATGCACGAAATGCCCCAGAGCTACTGCACGCCTTGGAGCCAGCCCAGCCAGCCAGCCCCCACTGATCCTCTCTCAGCTCCCAGCGGCCTTGTCAACAACGCGCGGCCTATTTACGCGTCGTTCACGCGTATTCCTGCAGGGGATGGACGGAGACTTTCGGATACAGACGGATACGCGAACGAGGGACCACCTAGGAAACGAATAAACCGCGGCGATCACCTCTACAACCAGCCTGCCACTCCCAAAGGTTGCACACCCGAGCAACACAATGTACTGGTTTCCGACTCTCCTGAAATACAAATCCATGGGTACAAACGCAAGTCAATTATGGCATCACCGTCATCGGATGATTCAATGCCAGACGTCCGGCATTCTCTAGATGCGCCTGGTCCGTCAGGCCGGTCTCGCATCGTGCGGGGACAACGACCTAGTCCATCCGAGCCCAACGCCCACAGAGACACGATACAAAGCAAGGATGCATTCACCAAATTCAAGATATCAAATCCGGAGAGAGATCCTACACTCATACAAGCCGCATGGGACCAAGCCGGAGGAGATATCAGGAAAGCAACTGACCTTCTGCACGATCCGTCCTGGAGACCCCCACCTCCCCGCAGTGACCAGAGTCCATCTGCATCGCTTCCTGATGTTTATTCTGAGACTGGAAGAGTATCTGAGGTTGACGAAGCTAACAAGGCATCCCGTGCTGCTATGAAAGAGAAGGCAAAGAAGTCGTCGATATATGCTAATAGATCCATCCTTGATACCACTCAAATGTCACCCGTCACTTCGACCTCCATTGGACCACTCGTAGCATCTCCAGTATCTCCGTCTACTCCCATGGTCAGGCCACCCCGCCGGAGACGAATCAATGCAGCCCTGATGTCAGATTCTGAGCAGTCGGACAGTGATCGTTCTCGTTCTTCCTCGAAACGTCCCCAGGCAGTGAATGGTACCGAGAAGAGTGCGTTTGACTACTTCAACATGGCCGACGCAAACTCGCTTCAGGAGTTGACTGGTGGGTCGCTGGTCTTCGTAATTATTGGCGAACAACTTACCATATCATTTGCCAGGTTGTTCGCAAGAACAAGCTGAGTCGATAATATCCCTGAGGCCCTTCCATTCCGTCGACGACCTCAACGATAAACTTGGCCAAGGAAAGAAGAAGGCCGGGCCCGCTGGCATTAGCCGTCGGATGTTCGAAGACTGCCAGCGGGTATTGAGTGGTTATGGAGCGGTGGACAGCGTTCTCGAGAAGTGCGAACGAATTGGAGCGAGTCTTCGCGCTGCAATCGCTTCGTGGGGCTCCGAGGATAATAATGCAAAAGGAAAGAGGAAAGAGGACTTGGTTTTCGGTGAAGCCGATGAGGGTTCCCTGAACTTGCGCTCGTTACAAACAGCCAAGGACGATGGGTCGAAGCATTACCCTGCGAAACAACCTGCGATGTTACCAGAAGGAGTAATGCTGAAGGAGTACCAGCTATTGGGCGTCAATTGGTTATACCTGCTCTACATGAGAGAGTATAGTTGCATACTTGCGGATGAAATGGGTACGTGCCTATGTCAGCTTTCCCTTTTACCTTGTTGAGATGTGCTTCAGGCCTCGGTAAAACGATCCAAGTCATTAGTTTCTTTGCTCATTTGAAGGAGAAAGGTGGTCTTGGACCTCACCTTGTTGTCGTACCGTGCGTCTTATGTTGCGTATATTGTTTAGTCTTGGTCACATCGCGTCTTAGATCGTCGACACTGGAGAATTGGTGCAGAGAGTTTGCACGCTTCGCGCCTTCAATATCGATCCAAACGTACTACGCTGGAAAGGAAGAGCGTTCTGCACTTCGGCAGACTCTTGTGGAGACCCAACGACGGCATAGCAAGAGCGGAGCTGGTTGGGAAGTTCTCATCACGACGTACCAGCTTGCCCAAGGAGACGAAAGAGACCGCAAGTTCTTTAGGAGGATAGAGTGGGATGTTAGTTCGGACGTACTTGACAGTCTTCCGACGGTCATTGAATCATTTCTCTTTGCAGAGCATCGTTTTCGACGAGGGCCATTCCCTGAAAAACTTTCAGTCACAGCGGTATCAGGCGTTATTGAAGTTCGAGGCCAGGTGGCGTCTTCTCCTTACTGGTACCCCGCTACAAAATAATCTGCAGGAACTTGTGGTATGTAAGCTGCAGTGAATTCTTCCGGTGAGATACATTGATCATTCACAGTCCCTTCTCAATTTCATATTACCAAATCTTCTTGGTGATACCATGGACTCTCTTCGAGCTATATTCAAGACGAAAGGGGATGCCAAAGCTACGCTGTTGTCACAGGAGCGCATCTCAAGAGCGAAGAAAATGATGACACCGTTTGTCCTACGACGGCGGAAAGACCAAGTTCTGAAGGATCTTCCTCTGAAAACAGAGCGAGTACAGTGGTGTGAGATGACGGATCACCAACGATCAATATATCGTGACACCTTGCAACGTTCCAGGAAGACTATTCTCGAAGTGGAGACGGGTACTCCGAGCACGTCGGGCACTTCAACGCCTAACAGAACCAGCAAGCCTGCGAAAAAATCAAAGGCTGTTCGTCCAAAGGATAAATATGCAGAGAACAGCTCCAATGTACTCATGGATCTACGCAAGGCAGCTTTGCATCCTATGCTTTTTAGAAAGTTGTTTACGGACCAAGTATTAACCTCGATGACGAAGGTGTTGCTCAAGGAACCTGATTTCAAGAAACGAGGTGCCATCTTTCAGTACGTGAAGGAGGACATGGAAGTTATGACAGATGCCGAATTGCAGTTCTTCTGCCAAGGCTACAAGGTGAATGTCACGTCCTCTGATGGAATGCGTCATTGTACTTAGACGTCAATAGTCGACCCGTAAATTTCTCCAAGATGATATGTGCTACCTTGATTCCGGCAAGATTACTGCATTACTACGCCTGCTAGAAGAGTATTTCTCTCAAAAACGCAAGATTCTCATATTTTCTCAGGTTGGTTGGAGTGTGTCTCAACGCGTATTCTGAATACCTGACCTTTGTAGTTCACTCAAATTCTAGATATTCTCCAATCTATCCTCCAGTTAAGAAATATCAAATATCTGTTACTGACCGGCTCCACTGCCGTGGATGTCCGACAGTCTTTGGTTGATGAATTCACTGAAGACGAATCAATCCCTGTTTTTCTGTTGTCCACCAAGGCCGGGGGGATGGGTATTAATCTCACAGCCGCAAGCGTGGTCATCATGTGCGTCAGAATTTTACTATTGCTCGAATTATTTGAATATCAAGACAATGTAGGTTTGACCACGACTTCAATCCCCACAACGACAGGCAGGCTCAAGATCGCGCTTATCGTATTGGCCAAAAGCGGGATGTCGAGGTTGTGAAATTGATCACTCGGGGCACGATAGAAGAGGATATGCTTCGTCTGGGTGAGACCAAGCTGGCATTAGACGAGGCTGTGGCCGGGGATGGTGAGGAAGCTGAAGGTGACACGGGAGAGAGCGCGCAAGAGAAGGAGATGAAGATATCATTGATGAATGTGCTGAGGAAACAGCTGGAGCAACAAGATTCTGCAATACCTTCCCCTGCATAGTTACGCCCACTCAGTAGAGAATAATGGACAGTATACAGCTTGGTTTGAACTTCACGTTATTTTTTTGTGTAACGTAGAGATACCATCAGGCACTTTCTATTTACTCGATTGTCTTTTGCTCAGGCAAAAACAGATAAACCGCGAATCATCCGATCAACTGTGGCCCGGAAGTGCTCGTTGTCAATTCCTTGTTCCCGAGAGTCCATGGGGACCAGTGGATTTCGGACAATGTAATCCACGAATGGACCGCTGTAGATTTGGCGCAAGGTAAACCGTAAGCCCTCGGCAGAAGGATCGCTCAACATGACAAATTTGTAGCCCGACAGTGTTTCATACAGGTGTAATTTGTATGTTGACGTGCGATAGCTCGTGAATTGTTCATCTCTACTCATTGAGAAATATTGATAAGAGACGGTTATACAGGGAGTACAGGCGCACCTTCTGGAAAGTCTTTTGACCATGTGTCTTAAAGAGAGTATGACACCATACACGAGCTTTGCTTCCTCGTCAAAAGTCAGTGTGTTTGACTTTTGTCCATCAGTTGTTGGCCCATCGACCAACGAAGGATCTTCGCCAATAGCTACAACAGCGCCAGTAGTAGATGAAAGGGTATTTCTTGGGCTGCTGAATGTTGACGAGGAAGCGGCCGTGGTGCCAACTGTCCGTGGTGCGACGGCACGCGATACCGCGAGTAGAATGCCACCTTCGATGGCAGGCCTTGGTTGCTTGGTTCGGTGCCAATCATGGTAATATACACAGGCACAATGCCTGTACAGTTTGCACAGAATCACAGTTCGTTCATGTATGAATGGATCAGGGCATCACATACCGATCGAAGATATAAAGGCTGTATATTGTCATCTCTCAAGCGTGCAGCTGTAAGATGACATGAGATTATGTCAGCAGCCTTTTACATGCCCAAGTAATACCGTTTACTATTTCCACCCTTGTACAAGTAATTGCGAACAACATGATGGTACACCCATTTTATTTGTTACAGCATCGATTTCTTTAGGCTCCTACGTATTAAGTGTCCCATCTGAAAAGACCGCGAGCTGGGGCGACTTCGGAGTGGTCGCCGCATTGTTGTCATGCACCACCTATTACTACTACCACAGACCTGGCTGATGTGCTTGGATGCGACAGTAAAATTTCAGCGGTTCTTTCTCCCCACAATATATCTTCGCCAGGTGATCATCTCTAAGCTGGATCACAGGGCACATGGAATATACTCACCTCTCCAATCCCAAGAGAGCAAACAACCCGATAGATACCGATGTTACAACTCGCCGGTTCCATCTTGGTAAGTCCCACTTAATGTACCCAAAGTATGCCACTGTTCCAATTACAGCGGTATTCACTTGTGGTCCAAACTTCAGGGTAAATTGAAAGCCAATCAAAGTCGACATACCAAAACAGCTTGTCGCTCCGGAGTGAAACAGATATCGCTTCATTAGCTGCCAAAGGTAGATCCCTTCTGCCTTTACCACTTGTAATGGCCGTCCCCTGCGTCTTTCTGGGGGATCCCTTGTGTTTTCATCAGGCACATTGATCTCTGGAGCAAGTACAGGATTTTCCTCGTCAAAGTCATCAGGCACAATGTTAACCTTCAATATCTCATCCGACGGTGCTGGTTCAGGGATCGCACTCATAGTGAGGGGGCTTGGGTCCTGGCGCGGCTAGATACAAACGTCTCTACGCTTCTCGAACGAGTTCAAATAAACGCTCACCGGTTCCGAAGGAAGCGAGTCGCTTTCATCAATAGACGTATGCATGGCTCGCACTGACTCCTATGATGGGAGGCAGCAAGTTGCAGGTCGTGACGTCACTTAGTTGCATCATGGTCACATGATCCGGGGTATGATTATGTCTGTAGCTATCTGTGTATAATACATTTGCATCCTAGAAAACATCCAACGAATAGGGGCAGTCAGTAGCAAGGTGTCCATAGCTCTCGCAGTCCACACAAAACTGTTCCGATGAAATGCGCACGGCAGTGAATTTATCCTTGGAGGACGGTTTTGGTGCACCATCCTTCAGAAGATCGCATGTGAAGATATCGTGACCAGGTTGTTCGCAAATCTCGCAAACGTCTTCACTTGGCACGGAGTGTAGCTCATCACCACTGCTTGCCACAGTTGAAGCGATCGAGAGCTTGCGCTGGATGGCATTCCCAGGTTCAAGGTCATCTTTCTTCTTCCCTCGAGACAGTTTCTCTTTCAAACGTTCAATTTCTTGTTCAAGCTCGTCCTGTCAAGCATTAGTCATTCAGTCCAGTAAATGTGTATGACCAAGCATACTTCTCGATAGATCTGGGAAAGCCAACTTATTAGCTGATCCGACTTGAATACCACAGAATGTTACCTTGGATTCCACCAGTGTTTCGAGTTCACTGATTTCCTTATTCAACTAAACAGATGTGTAAGCACGTGCAGTCACTGTACTCAAAAAGGTTTCAGCGTACGTCGTGTGTCACTCGGGCAGCTTTCATTTCAGCTTCCGCAAGTCGTTTGCGGAGTTGCTCGAGTTCGGGCTAGGAGGCATTAAGCAACATAGTCCAGGAGCGACACCTCTCAGCTTACCTCGTACTCGACAGGGGTAGAGGAATTGGCTGAATCAAGAACGGCCTCCTGAGCAGATAGACTTTGTTCAACGTTCTCTTCAAGAACCTTCAACTCCTGTAGATGCAACAATGAGAGCAACGAATAGGATCTCTTGTAAACCTACTTGTCGTAGTTGATCCGTCTCTGACATTAAAAGCCGATTTTCTGACTCAAGAAGCTTCTTGCGCTGAGTTACGGTTACTATCTCCTTCTGCAACTCTTGCACAATATGTCTGCAAAAGGGTTTTCAATCGCCCAAAAGCCAAATAACAATGCTTACTTCAGCCCTTTGATTTCTTCCGATTCGTGCTTGGGCGCAGAACTCTTCGAGTACTCCGATAGGCCATTAGGAATGTCGCGGTTGAACCTCTTCCGCAAGGTCTCCAGTTCCAGCGACTGTTCCTCCAGCCGCTTTCGTAGCGCCACCACCTCTGCGTATTCATCTCGGTGAAGCCCTTCCCTCGAGTCCTGGATTTCCTCCACTAAGCGTGTGTGTTCTATAGGCGCTTGGCGGCGTGTAGTTACATGTCTCCGCAGCTCACTGCCTTCGCCGTTAACACCTGCGTCAACAGCCTTGGAAAGAACGTTAGTTTGGAAATGTCAGGAAACCACACATGCGAACTTCACCGCTGCGTCTGACCGCAGAGCTTCGATCTCTGCTCGTGCGTCCTCGAGTGCAAGGGTGCTTTCGCGTAGGGCTTCTTCAACTTCCTCGATACGAGTCTTGGCTAAAGCCTCCGCCTTCGCGACTTGCTCAACAGTTTTGCGACCCTCGTTCAGTTCACACTTCATGGCATCTTCCTTCTCTTTGAATCGCCTGAGTTTTTCCCTCATCGCTGCTTCCTCTCTTTCTGATGCTGCCAGGACATCCTCCAGTGCATCTTCCGCAGCAGAAAGCTTCTTCTGGAGGTGTTGAACTTGTTCGCGAAGAGTTTCGTTGTCGATCTCGGCAGCAGTTGCACGCTGTGATGCCACACCCGCTGAATGTGGAGCAGTGGATTTCCTTGCCTGTTCTTCAAGCGCCATAATTCGGTCTTCCAAATCGTATCGCAAGCCATCCGCTGTACTCAGACGTTCTTCATACAAGGCAATAGTTTCCTACATCCAAACCCATCAACAAGCATATTAGCCTCGGACACCAATGCTTACCTGGCCTGCTTGACGGAGTTCCTCTATTTGCGTTCCGAGTTCTTTACGTTCTATATCCAACTCTGTGGACACTTTCTCCAGGCGCCCTTCTAAAAGTGCGATCTCGGCATTCTTGGCTTTCAATAACGCGCCACTTTCGTGTTCTGCGCCCTCCTTGACCTCTATTGCTTGTTTAAGACTTTTTACCAAAGCTTCACTCGTTTCGAGCTTTGCCTGGAGATCATTGAAACGCGCTTCACTCTCCATCCTGGAGCGTTCCAGCTCTGCCGCGGTCTGTGAGTGTGAGCGTTCCAACGCCTCAAATCTGGAATCCTTCTCGTTTAACCTCCGTTCTAGACCACGAGCCTCCTTTTCCATCTCTGACAAGGAGGAGAGGGCGGCATCGCGTTCTTGTTCAACAGCATGATGTTTTTCGTCATCTGCACGCAAAGATGTAATGGTTTCTCTTAAAGAGAGGTTTTCCTTCTGCAAGGATTCCAAACTAGCATTTAGGGCTGAGAGGTCTATTTCATTCCCTTGTGGCATGCTAACATCTGCTGGCGTGGTTGGGCTATGAGAAGAAGGTAGAGAAGGAGATTCATCAGTGAGTGTCTCCCCAGCTACTAGCCGGTTTATTTTGTCTTGCAGAGTCTGAGCGGAAGCAACGAGGTCCAGGGAAGATGGTGGCCGATCTGGGTCGCCATTGGGGGAGCGTTGGGAGCTCGCAGAATTTGGCTGTACTGGGTTTGGAGGAGGAGGCATCGCAACAGAACTAGGTATGCGGGGCCTTGGTGTATTCAAAGACGGTTTATGTTTCCCACCAGGCGTGAGCACTCCTTCTGATTGATTTACAAGGCGAGATGCAGCACGGGCTTTAGGGGTTGTGAAGGGAGATTCTGAGGGTCGCGAATGGGACTCAAGTGTTCGACTGGGCGATGATGACGGTGGCCGAAGGGAAGGCTCACTAGCGGGAGACTCATGCGCTGCGGGGCGGGAGTTCAGTTGTTTTGCCGTTAAGCCAAGGTACTTGGATGCTCTTGAACCGGATGTTATCTGACTCTCTAAGCTGGGGCGTGCTTGTTCAGGGAGCTTGCCGATGGTTGTGCATTGTTTCGTCTTTCTAACGGAAGGAGTAGCACTGGGGGTGATCCGACCAGACATAGCGAGGGGGTTTTTCCTGTCCGTGAAAGGAGTGATCCGGCCAAAGGAATTAGATGGAGTGATACGTCCGCTAGAAAGAGACATAGGAGCCGACGGTGTGACTCGCCCGCTACGAGAGGAAGCAACAGATGGTGGTCGGAAACTTGTGCCAGCAGTTGCAGCTGACAACTTGGCTGACGCAACAAAAACACCGCAATTAGGGGGACACCTAAAGTACCGTTTCCTAGAGAATGACGCATGAGTTTCTATGGCCTCAGTAAGCCACCCCGAGGCCGGGAAAGCGAATAGCCATCGAATACATCGACTCACCCATTAACAGAACCATCGTTTTTCCCTTTCCCCTCGAAACCTCCACTTAACTCAACGCCAGCCCACAAACCAGGTTTCCCGTCAATTTGACCAAGATACTTCAAAGTACCCTCATAACCCAATGATTCAATCCGAACGTTCTCGCCAATGTCGAAAGATCGATATGCGCGGCTAGTACTTCTTGAAAATACATCAGACTGGCGACTTGGGGGGCGTGCGGAAGGGGTTTTCGCTCTTGGATGGAGCGAACTCGGGACAGAGGAGGCTGACGGTCTTCCAGCAACTGATCGCCTTCCGGATGGGAGAGTACCCCCCGTGGACTGTGAGGAGGAGAACGGGGAAGAGCTACGGGTCAGACTTGAACGGTGTTGTGAGGGGTCGTTCGCTTTGATTGCATCTGCTAGGGCGCGGGAGGCATACTCGGCGTCGGGGTCGTGGATAGCGTTGATGTTGACACTGGAAACGGAACGGAATCTTCCTGGCGTAGGTATCCCAGTAGATTTTCCCGGTGTAGGTATTCCTGATATTCTTGGTTTCCCCGGCGTGGTCGACATCTCACTCGTAGGTGAACTACACAAGCGGTACTAACGTCCGCAAAGGTCACGTGACGAAAGTGACGGGGATGAGTGGATTTTCGTCTTGCTTGGTGATTTCTAACGATCAGTAGATCACACAATGTATGGCAATTGGGAAGCTTGATTTAAAGAAGTCTGCATGAAATGGGATACGGACAACAAGGCATAGGAGCATGTCATAACACCTAACCACGCTTCTTCGATACACCAACAGTTTTCCCCCGACGGCCTTGGCCCACTTCAGTATGGCACAACTTGCACGCGGCAATCCACTCACCTGTGGTTTTTGTGTGTTGCCCACGCACCCTGAGACCCCAGAAATGTCTCAGTCCACGATGAGCCCGAATCTTCTTCAACCGCTCAAGATCGTCACGAAGTTTGGAGTCCACACCGTTGGACAGTATTTGATAGTTCTTTCCATCGACAATATCTTTTTGCCTGTTCAGGAACCAAGTCGGAATTTTGAATTGCGTGGGGTTTTGAATGATGGTAACAAGACGCTCGAGCTCGTCCGAGTTGAGTTCTCCAGCGCTGCAAGATCCTCCATGACAAGCGTCGCGGCGAGAGAGAAGGTGCCTACCGTTTATTAAGGTCGACGTCTGCCTTTTTGCAGACAAGGTTGGAATAACGGCGCCCGACACCCTTGATTTCGGTCAGCGCGTACATAATCTTCCGCTTTCCATCCACATTGGTGTTCAGCAGTCGAAGAATGTGCTGGTACAGCAAGTCAGCGGTGAGCAGGATAGCAATATGGGCCAAATAACCTGAAATTGCTGGTGGGCTTCCGGGACGACAAGAGACATGGCGAACTAAAGAGGAAAGAGTAAGTTATCTGTCCATGGCCGAGGGAATCCACCGGTCAAAGCTCGCTGCGTTCTCGCGCAGACAGTTGGTCGCCGCCGCAGCATGGAATCTGGCACCCAAGGAGGAAAACGCGACTCACCTGTGTTGACCTGCTGGTCCTCGAGGATGTTCGGTGTTGCAAGGACGAGGTCGTGCGGAGTTCGGTGGTTGGCAATTGCCGGTGGCCCTCGGCAACGTCCGGGGAGCTTAAGTCCTGTAAACCTTATTGCCTCCAAGTACTCTCATCCCCACAAGACATCGACATGGGTAAGAATGCTGGCCGTCTGTACCGTTTCTGATCTTTCTGATCCCTTCAACTGAAAGGTATTTCTCGCTCGTCCCGGCACAAACGATCGGCAACGGGTGCCCAGCGCGCCCACTACCGCAAGAAGAGAAAATTCGAGCTCGGTCGTCAGCCTGCTAACACTAAGCTCGGCCCCAAGCGCATCCATACCGTTCGTGTACGTGGTGGGAACCTCAAGTACAGAGCCCTTCGTCTCGACACCGGTAACTTCGCATGGGCCTCTGAACACACCACTAGGAAGACCAGAATTATCGGCGTGGTCAGCATTTGTGTAATTCTGCCTTGTGATTCTCGCTCAAGGCGATCTAGGTCTACAATGCCTCCAATAACGAATTAGTCCGAACGAACACACTTGTGATGGGTGCTATCATTCAGGTCGATGCAACCCCCTTCAGACAGTGGTACGAAGCCCACGTGAGTGCTTATCGATGCAATTCCCTTCCGCAGCATTTTACAGTGTTATCTTGCTGGCAGTACGCACAGCCCGTCACGAAGAAGGGTGCTAAAACTCAGGCAGCTGGAGAGCAGCCGGAGAAAAAGTCCAACCACGTTCAACGCAAGCTCGAGGAGAGGAAAAAGGGTAAAGTTTAAACGTGTGTCCCCATGAGTAAACTCACCGTGCCGCAGATGCCAAGTTGGACCTTCTTTTGGAGCAACAGTTTGTGGCAGGTCGTCTGTACGCAGCGATCTCTAGTAGACCAGGGCAGTGCGGTCGTGCAGATGGCTACATTCTTGAAGGAAAAGAACTCGAGGTACGGTTGTGTGTTGCTGTGTTGCACTCACTGCTGACGACATTGAAGTTCTACGTCCGGAAATTGCGCAGCGGGAAGCAGAAGCATGCCCACGGAGCATGATCTTGTACATTTGTTCAGGGAATGGGAGGATTCCTTGGTGGCAATGCTATGGAGCATGCCATGTTTCAATGCAAAATATGCCTACGCTATGCTACACTGTGTATAAAGGAAGAGAACTCCTTGAACATGACGTCACTGCAGATAGTGTGATTATGTAACGTGCTTGTCCCTCAGTAGACTCGTCCAGGTCGATGAATGGCCCACCGTACAATCTCTAGTATACCTCAGGCTGTCTAACGGGTTTCCTGCGTTCACAGCAAGGAAGTGTCCGGACGGATCGTCGCCATCGCGGAGGGCAAGAACAAGAGAGATCGTAACCACAGCCTTGAACAACAATAGCGGTAAGTACAATGGAGTAATAACATGCACCTGGCACGCCTCTGACGGACTCTTATATCATGTCCCACTCAAGGCCTCATCCCCCCTCCGTGATAGCTGGCTACATACGATCTTCATTCTGGTCCGCGACCTCTGAACACTTCATGCTTTCCTTCGTCGCCCGGCTGCGACACTTCGCACCGTTACTTTTCGCCTTTGCTCCCTTAGTGGCTGGTCGAGATGACTCCCTTTGTGAGTCCATCTCCCATGTCATTGCCACTGATGCCTATCCTGATGCCGGCCTCTGCTAGTTACATCCTCAGTCACCTATTGCTCAGAACCAGACGCTCTCCTTATCCAACAATTCGACCTTACTTACTTCCAAAAGAACTCGTCTGTATGGTTCAATATCTCGGCTGCAAGCGTGGTATGTCCCTCGGGCGTTCGTTCGCATCGTGCAGTTTTAACGGTCTTGCCTTAGCAACCAAACGTGAATGTCTCCGCCAATATCTTGCTGAACGTGTATGGGATGCATCCCGTCAACTTCACCATCGATCTATGTTCCTTGTTTAATGGAGCGCTCTGCCCACTGCCAACGTATAACTTTACTGGTTCTGACACAGTCCCCTTACCAACATCTCTCGGCGTAAACGAGATGATCCCCGGGATTGCTTTTAAGATACCAGACCTTGAGGCGTACGTTATTGATATCATCGGTGTTTGCATCGTCTCATTCCCTTTCAGCTATGCTCAGCTCACTTTAACAGAGGTGGATACAGGGACACAGAAGGCCTGTGTGCAAGCCACCTTATCCAATGGCTGGTCGGCCCATCAACGAGCCGTGGAATGGGTTACAGCGGGCCTGGGACTACTCGCGTTGCTTTCCGCTATCTGGTTTTCAGTCTCGTGGGATAGCATCGCCCCGATTCGCTTTGTCGATTTGTTCTCCCTCTATCAGTGGGCAGCTTGGACCACACTTCTAGACCTAAATTATCCTTCAGTTTATCGTGCTTTTGCGACCAATTTCGCATGGGCAATGGGACTATTTTCAGCATCTGCAGACTCACCCATTCAACAGTCGATCAACAACATGCGCCACCTCACTGGTGGTGCTATGGCTGACGCATCCGGAGGATCTGCAGTCGCTCTCGTTAACAGAAAGCTTAGCCCTTACAATGCCTTTGCTACTTTCTTCGTCCCAGGGGTTGCTCAGCTGTCCCAGGCCAAGCGAGGAATTTTATTGGCTGCGTCCAGTGCATCAACAAGCTACGTGTCGCCTGCAACGCTAGGCATAAAGCAGTTGAATTCTGCAGGCGCCGTACAGCTAGTGACTTCCTCATCTTCTAACGTTCTGCAAGCTGGGATCCCTATCTACGTAAATTATATCGGAATCGCGACTGCAAATGCGTTTATGACGATATTCCTCGTCGCGTTGATGCTCCTTGCCATTCTACTCGTGGCCCTTGCCGCTGGCTATGGCATTGTGTCACTTGGGAGTCGCTTTGGCAAATTCGAGCACGCACGATTTACGGAACTTAAGGTCCAATACCCAGCATTCGCCCGCGCTTGGCTTCTACGCGTGGTAAGCTTTACTTCGTTAGTGACATGGAGGCACGTTTTTCATCCTAGTCTCAGTGCCTCATCGTCTTTACTCCCGTGACAATTTTCGCCATGTATCAATGGACCCTCAATGACTCGTGGCTTTCGATCCTTTTCTCGGTGATCTCTCTCTTGGCTGTAGTCGGATACCTTCTCTACTCTGCGATTCGGCCAGTTCGCATTGCAAATGCCGATACACCTTATGTGCTGTACAGTCAACCCGGCTATCGGATCGCTTATGGCCCTCTCTTCGTATTGTATCGACCCGAGAGGTACTATGCCTACGTACCTCTCCTCATCGCCACGTTAGTCAAGGCTATCTTCACGGCATTCGCCCATACAAATGGTGAAGTACAAATCATAGCCATCTTGATCATAGAAATTGCATTACTTGCTACGCACCTCATCTCCCGCCCGCATCGAACCAGAGGAGCAAAGGTTCTGGAGACATATTTGGCCATCACACGAGTATTGTGCACGGGCTTACTCGTTCCGTTTATCGAGCCAATTGGCCTGGGCGCCATTCCCCGCGTAATCATCGGAATCGTCATTGCTGTTATCATATCCGTAGCAGTGATCGTCATGTTCTTCAACGTCCTCGTTAATATGGGGATCTTCAAAGGCAGCCGGCAACCACCCACAGATATCTCGGCTCTGGAGAAGAGGACTTCTGGGGATGCGGGTGCGGAGAGACCAGCTAATCCGACGCCAACTCAACGGATGGTCTCCTTGGATCCTACTGTCAATCAACCATACCCAGATAGTCCATCTCGGCTGTCGGCCTCGACACAAAGCAATTACACGCAGGAGTCTGGGTCTACTACGCTAGGCTCTCTGTTACCACGTCGGTGGTCCATCCAGCCCTCCCAACCATCACATTCTCGCAACAATTCACTTTCGTACAATTCCCCATCTCGCTCATCCCATTACACGTCAACGCATGCTTCATCACCTCGTCAGTCACACCCTCCTTCACCGCTTCACTCGCAACTATACAGTAGACCACCAACAACCGAACATTCGCCTATTCAGTTCGCGGACTCTAGATAGCAACTGCCCATTTATGCATGTAGCATTCAGCATTCTCTTCTGTCAGTCAATCACTCGCACACTCATTCATACATTTCACATTTATTCGCGGAGAACATCTTGGTTCATGCTAAATCATCAGATATAGTTTTGTTGATATCTTTAATGGATTTTTCAACTTCATCACAATTCACTTGTGTAAACCCGCACCGTACGAGCCCAGGCCGCCTCACCACATGTTTTACATGTATGCGGAAGCCGCTATGTGAGGCCCATGATGGCAACTACGTGCTGGAGAGAGCTCCAAACGGTCGAGAGATCGAGTGAAAATGGGAATTTGGTCCAAAGTCACGCATTGAATATGATAATGGATATAGAATAGCATTCAACCTGACTCTAAGATCCTACCTGGCTCAGTGCACGTCAAGATTATTTTGTTGGAGTGCCTTTGACACACAGAAATCGAAAAGGTGGGGTTTTTTCCCAACTGGTGCGACCTTGATGAAAAAAGGTGACTGCTGTAATGATACTATGTACTACCACAGGGTCTATACGGATTCTGAACACCACGTAAGAAATGGAAATGGGACGGATAAATAACTAAGAAACGTACCAGAAAGAATGTTGTTGAGTTTGTTGACACGTGATGACACGCTCAGGTCTATGCTCTTGTCACCAAAGTCGACGACGATGCCGCCCAACAAAGAAGGATTGACCTTCAATCTGATGAGCAGGGCTGGTCAAGAGGGAAGTACGCAACGACTAACCTTGTTCGTGACTTTCAACGATTTGGCCTGCTGTGCGGTCTGAGACTGCTTTAGAATGGTCTCGAGCTTGGCCGCGACGTCTTTTGGTAATGGAGCCGCGGAAGTAACGAGCACTTCCAGTTCGCCCCGGTACTTTGCGACCAGTTCATTGAAACCCTCGATAACGCCTGGTGCTTCGACGAGCCTGCCGTTCTCAGAAAGCACAGCGAAGAGGTTCTTGGTAATATCGGAGATGGGTTCCTTCCTCAGACCCTCTGCCCGGGAAAATATAGCATTCAAGCCGCCCGCACGGTCGTTTGCTGACAGAGTAGGATTTGAGATGAATTCCCTCAGCTCGGGTACCTCAGCAATAGACTTCGAGATGAAGTTGACCTCTGTCTGGACTTTGGTGAGGGTCTGGGGGGATCTCTTGAGAGCTGCGGAATAGAGAGCATTGGAGTACTTGAGAGCAATGGAGGATGCAGCTCTGCGGCCGTGACCGAGGGTGGCGGTCGCAGCAGACGAGCGAAAAGCTGCCAACATCGTAGTCGCTGTGGATGAGAGCGAGTGTGCAAGTTTTCCCGACGAAACCCGGCCTTCAAAAAAGGAAGGAGTGTCCCATCCCCGACCCTGATATCAACTACAGTGCGTCGAGCGCCAAATGGACGTGTTGGCAGGCGAACCGTCGTGTCCCGTACACGGGCCCAAGAATGCCTGGCGTCAGCCCCAACGGCGCACCTTCGCCTGAGCTTCGGCCATATCATGTCCTCGTCACCGGATTTGGCGTCAGTTTCCTCCTCAGATGCTCTCATCCAACCCACAAGTACATACTGACTTTCTTCGAGTGCAGCCCTTTTCTCGGTACGCCGCAAATCCTTCGTGGCTGGCAGCCAAACCCCTCCACAACACCGTCCTCACAGTTGACGTCGCAATTGAGCCCATCCTCCCTGGTGATCATCCCCCAGGCGCATCCCCCATCGCTACACGCGAGATACACATCACAGCTCTCCAGATACCAGTCACATACGAAGCTGTACTCTCCATCGTACCAGGACTTCATGCCCGACCCCCCGTCCTGCCTCCTAGCTCAGACCCTTTCCTCCCCACTGCCACTCCCCCGCCAGAAGGGTATGATCTTTTCTTTCATGTGGGCGTGATTGGCAGGGGGTCGCTTCGGATGGAACACGGAGCGCACAAATTTGGCTACAACATGAAGGATTCTGCTGGCGCCCTCGCTCCCATTGTCCGTGTGTCACGCGAGGAAAACAATCAGCCCCCCGAGGCACAGCGCATGGAATTCGTGCGTCTGAGAGATTATACCATCGAATCCCCAGTAGACGGGAACGATATGCCCAAACGTGGTTTCGGCAAAGGCTACGAGCCGTTCCCTGAAGAAATCTCCACCGACATAGACGTTGAAAAACTTGTACATCACCTCAAGAAATGTGGGGTCGAGGTAAGCAGCTCTTCCTTGTTTGTAGTCCCATTCATGTTGTCGATGCTGGATTTGCTCCTAGCAAATATACACCTCCATGGATGCCGGGCACTACATCTGCGACTTTCTATATTACTGTTCTTTGGCGGAGAGTAAACGCTCTTCTTCCAAGAACGATAAATCCGTCCCATCATCTCAAGTCATCTTTTTACACTGTCCGCCGGTGGACTTGCCTCTAAGCACAGAGGAAGTCACTGACGCCATCAAGAAGTCCATTGCGTGGCTGTGTAGCTCCCTCGCACCGTAGTACATATATATTCACGAGGGACTCGGGAGCACAACTTTCTTGGGGTATATTTCATTGTTGTTTCTTGGGAAGGGGGTCAATATGCACTCAATTTGGTGAGATTGTTATACACGATATGAGGTATACTACAGTAAATCCTTACCAGAAACGCGTGAAATGTGTGGTCTATATGTATTTAATAGCCTAGACTAGGCAATATCACCAACGGTCATAGCACGTCGCGGTGGTTTGCGAGCGCTCACTGCATCTGAAGAACTACTCGTCGCTGCAACACGGCTCTCTTCAGCAGTTGCTTCCTCTTGTTCCTCCACGATCGATTCACTGCCCGCTTGCTCCAGCATGGCTGCAAAGCCGACTTCCATGACAGTGAACCATTTCGTAAGGTCGTCTACTGTACGGGCTAAGTGAACGTTAGTGGTTTCATGGGACCCAACTAGCGAACAAAAGTCAAGAGGTTGGATTGCGGGCCCTATGAACGTGGACTCCAGTGGTACCGATGTGAGCGACCGCGAAGCGCCATGCGAAGATCTGGAGGATGTCGCTCTGCTGTGACCCTCAAGACCAGATGGTGATCGATTCCTAGTATTGGGCAGGGAAATTGTCGATGCGTTGGCACCTGGTCGGCTCCCGAGAGGAAAAGCGGGACTCTCGTCCACGGACGTTGAACCAAGCAAGCTCGGGGAAGGGAGGAATGGTCGAGAGGTATGAGCAAGTGCCGATGGCGATGGCGGTAGCAAATCAGACATCCCAAGCTGGTGTTCAGACGTCAATATAGGGACCTAGAGCCGCTGTGGTTAGATCACTTGGTCAAAGTCAAAGTGTGCTTACCTTGACAGCATCTTTCAGACTGGGCAAGATTAAGCTCCTGGAAGGACTGTTGCTATCGCTGCCTTTACTGGAAGAACTGCCACTCCTCTCTCGTGGAACAAAGGGTCTCATCGGAGGCATGAGGGGGGACGTCGGGACACTCTCCATGCTAGTTACGGATGCTTGTCGATTAAGGGTTGGTTTCCTGGTGGTCAGTGGAGGAGGGCTCTCCGTGGATGGTGCAGGACCTGCATCAACGGTATTTGACGATCGTGCCTTGCTGGTCGACGATGGTAAAGATGGTGGACACGCAGGAGACGGGAATTGGAATTCATGTGTCGGTCTACGCTGAGGGACGCGAACCGGGGCTGGAGAGGAAGGAGGTGGAATAAGTGTGGGGCTAGGCGTACTTCGCTGTGACGGTGGAGGGAAAGATGGTGCTTTCAGTGTATCGGTAGCGCCTTGTTCCTCATTGAAGAGACTACGCAATGACGTCGGTAAGCGAGGTGTTGCAGGCTTCACTGTTGATGCCATCGAAGATGGTTCGATTTGGCCCCTTTCTTCGTCTTCATCGGCTGATGGTTTAACTATCCGGTTATTGATGGTATCAAACTCCCACAAATCCTCATCCTGCTCCGCTATCCTCTCCAGGCTATCCGTAAAATTAGTTGTAAATGCCTGGCACGGTGAGAGTTGACGTACTCCCTCCTCTCTTCGTTTTCCCAATCAAGAGGCTCTGCAAGACTGGCCCGTGCTCCGCCACTTTGCATCCATGCATCGTATCTATGGATGAGCTCTTTCAATATAGATACGGTTACTTTGGAGACAGATTTGATCCATTTTGTCTTCAAAAGTTCGTCGGCGGAGAAACGCTGTCTATGATTTTAGCAAATCGAAGATCTTCGGAACGAAGCTCACCTACGTCGTTCGGAGCCTCTCGAAGACAATTAGAAACAAAATCGCGCATGTCTTTACTTCCGTCCCCCTCTACCAAGCGGGGTGGTTTAACGCGCGTGATCATTTGCATGACCTTGATGGCATCCCTCAGGTCAGAGTGAGGAGGCGCTCCTTTGACCATCTCGTACACCATGATACCTAAACTCCATATGTCTGCCTTGCTGTCGTAGACAGGGGTTGGCTGGGCCACCTCCGGTGCCATCCAGTTGGGAGTCCCCATGAGCGTGTTTCGCTTACTTGTCGTACTGGCCGACAGAGCTGAAACGCCAAAGTCACATAACATCACCTTTCCAGCTGCCGAAATAAGTATGTTCGCAGCCTTGATATCTCGATGTATGATAGCGGACTTGTGAAGATAGCTGAGTCCTGCTAGCACTTCCCGGACGATAACCACTACAAATCGTTCCTCCAGGATGCCATCCTTCGAGGTTTGCATGAGAGTACGGACGCTTCCCCCTTGTGCAAACTCCATGACAATCCAAACGCGAGGGCCATCCAAATAGCATCCATAGTACTTTGTGACGTTCGGAGCGTCACGAAGCTGGGTCAGCAATGCAACTTCGCGTTGGATGGCCTCGACGTCATCGTCAGCAGTGTCGAGGTTTATGATCTTGAGGGCAACGATGTTCCCCGTCGGTACATGGATGCCTTTATGGACCGAGCCATATGCACCCTTTCCGACAGTTTCCAGACGTCGAAAGAGCTGATGGACGCTCGGCTGCGCCATGGTAGAGAACCAGGCTAATTGGTTAGGTTTATATATTTACAAATCAGGCAGTCGCTAGTCAAACGTCAAGTCATCTAACACTCAAGTGCAACTACCATGGACTTTAGTGTTGCGCCCCCCCAGCAAATTACCCGCGAATTCCTTGCAGTTATACTGGCTGGCTTCGGAAATGAGTGTGTTGTCGTGCTACAGCTCCGTCCAGATCTGACCTATCATTAGGCTGGTTCCTCTGACGGGAGATTCGGGCAATCAGCCATCCCCGAAAGCCCTGCTACCAATCTCCAACAAACCAATGCTCGAATACGTGCTCTCATGGATAGAACAATCGGGTATCCAAGGTCTGGATATCCATGTTTCAGTCATTTATCGCAGGATATTGAGAGACACCAGAGGTCTTACTCATATGTCCCTCATCTCACCGATCCTCTGTCTCCCATTTCATTCACTCCGATTCAACAATTGCTTCCGGTTTGCTTCATATTGATCTGCAAACTTTTGATGGATCACAAGGACTGAGCGTTGGGACGTGTTCTGTCTTAAGACACTTTTCTAGCCGTATCAAAGGTGATTTTGTCTTACTCCCATGCGACTTCATTCCGCCCCCTTCCCTCCCGTTATCCAAACTCCTCAACAAGTTTCGCACCGAAACGATGTCAGATGGTTCCATCACCACTGCGTTGTGGTTTGAACCGCCTGCGGAGAAAACAGCTGCCCCTGAGGAGTGGGGATCACATTCCCAGTCTACTCCGATTATATGGGACCACTCCACCGGAACGCTGTTATACGTAGACACTTTGAGTGCCGACCGCAATCCGGAGGAACTCGATATTCGAATGAGCTTGTTGTCCCGGTATCCACGGGCCAGTCTCTCCTCGAGGTTCCAGGACTCCCATGTCTATGTCTGTAAACGGGAAGTCTTGGACCTTTTGCAGCTAAAAATGAAATTTGATTCTCTCCGGGAGGACTTTTTCCCCTGGCTTTGCAAACTCCAACACCAAAAAACCAGAAGTACCAAGTATGGTGCCAGTGAGCTGTTTCCGTGCTCAAGTGGGTAGTTGTTTACTGATCGGTTTCTGGCAGTTTTCGGGGACCCCAAATCTACTGTACCCATATTCCCAGAAGATGGGTATGAAAGCCCTTCCGCAACGAGGAGCCTACGAGTTGGCCTCCTTATTCACCGGGCGGAAGAAGGATACTGTATACGTGCAAATAATTTGCCATCCTATTTGGAAACAAATCGACATGTACGGCCCCAAGTACGATGACTCGTCTGAACTAATTTTATTTATTTAGTTCGTCAATGATGCCTTCTATACTTTACCAACTGATCCTCAAAGGCGCGCACTTATTGATTCCAAGGCGTCCATTTCGTCCGATTCCACCATTGGGGACTTTACGAGAGTCGACGAGAGAGCCGCCATAAAAAAGTCTGTCATAGGGAAGCATTGTGTGATTGGTAAGATGGTGAAAATCGTTGGGTGCATACTCCTTGATCATTGTACCATTGCGGACGGGTAAGCGCCAAGCATAGAGTTCAGTGCAAGGCGTTTACATTTGACATTGTTTCACTAAGGGCGAAGTTGGAGGGTTCGATCCTAGGAAAGAATACCACAGTGGGGAACAAGGCTGAACTTGTGAGATGCGTCACACAAGGTGGTTACGAAGTGAAGGAAAACGGTCAGCCCAGCCTGTACATGCCTCAATACAGGTATATCTGACGTCCATTGAACCCAGAAACCTACCGGAACGAAAAACTCGACACGTCAGATTGGGGAGATGGGACTGATGAACAGCTTGACGAAGGGAGCGTTTCTGATGATAGTACAGAAGATGTTTGAAGGCCGGTGGACAAGTCGGTCTCTTCATTCCTACAAATACATTACGTACAATCTGCAGGACATGATGGGATCGTGTTTACATGCTCTCCTATGTGAGTAAATGTCAACGCGCTCGCTGCAATGATTGGTCGCCCATCTGATTGCCAAGACCCTGTGCGAACCGGGACCCCCTACGCGGAGTTCCACCTATAAAAGCCAGTTAGGATGAGACTACAAAGCCGACGGGAACTTGAACTCACCGCGCTGACTGCCTCTCGTCCGGTTTCCACGACGTTCTAGAGTTTGCTCCCCCCGTTTTTCACCTTTGGCGTCACCGCGGTCGCCCCATCCACTCACGCCGCTCAGCTTAGTATCCAAGTTCTTTTCGTTGTGTTCGACCATGGAGTTAACCTTCTCCGAAATGAGTAACACGAGCTGCTGAGTGCGGGAATGCTCTATGCGGTGGAATACAACAACCCCCGTAGATTGGTCCAAAGACGCAGGTAGCTCTTCATTCCAAATCATTTTCGAGATTACGGAAGTGACCGTCCGTAGGGGTAACGAGAATTGCTTAGAGAGCAACGACAGTGACAGAGTGGTGTAATACGGCGCATAAGTGAACAGATACGTCCGAAGGCCTTGTTCTTGGATACGTCTGCATGCACACTGCTCAGTAGTTGGACGAAATGCATTTGATAACGACCCACTTGGCCAACATTTCTTTGACAGACGCTACCTCAGGCATCAAACTCCAGATTTTGATGCTCTGTATGAGGTCGCGGCATCTTTCCCATTCACCGTCCTGGAGTGCTTTGCTAGCCTGCATTATGTGATCACGAGTGCTCTCCGGGGGACCGGTGAAGACTTGGCGGTCCGCAAAATCTAACAGCCGACGGAAAGGCTTCGATATTGTTTTCCTTTTCTGTTCTTCTGACTCGATGCTCGCCAGTAGCGGGATCTCGATGAGCATGCTTGATACAAGGAATGCCGCCTCTAGAAGCTCAGTATTAATGTGCATGTGGAAAGGAAGCTGCCGTGAGCGCTCTACTCGCTCTTGCTCGGGTGTGAGTTGTGTTTGGAAGCGTTGCTGGTGAACACCCTGGGCAAGGAGTTCCTTCACCCTCTGCGTTGCGAAGATGTCCTGAAGGGTGGTTTGCGCCTCTTTAATCAGGCCAGACCTAAATGCACAGAGCCCGAGTTGAACAACTGTGCGATTGTACAAGATCTGCGTGGCGACATCAGCGGAATGGATAGACTCTTGAAGGTGCGACATGAGAAGCATATCACGAGCAGTGTAAAAGTCGTTGTGGAGCGCATGGTGATAGATGTGGAATAACATGGCTCTGGTGCGTAGCAACGAATTGTCGACTTTGTAGAGATGAACACATAAGGAACGAATCAAATTGGAGGTTGTAGAGACAAGTGCTATGCTTGGCATAACATTTGATGTCGTGAGTGAAGACTCCAGAGCGCTGACCACGGCATCGGGCTTAGGAACATGTGAGCTTGGGAACGGTTCAAGACCTTGACAAATATACCTTGGAATATATGTGTTCCAGCCGCCGCATGACAACCCTTCCCAAAGGTTCCGGCTGATTAGAGTTCTCGTAATAGGCTTGTGCACGACAGATTGTCCGATAGAGTATTTTCTCGTCCTTGAGACGGTCAATGTATTCCGTGCCATGCGGGTCGATGTTTTGCAAGCTCTTGGTGAACTCGTCGTCAAGACGATCAACGAAACTAATGATGCTACCACGTATGCGAACGACACCACCCGGTTCTGTATCAGGTGAGCGCTCCAGAGATTCATCGTAGTCTTCTGTATTCTCTTCCACTGCGTAGGAGGAGTCACTTGCCACGACAGAGATAAGCTGATCAACTTCAAGCTGAGCAGCCAGCCACAGTTCTATTGGCATGTAACTGGTAATGGATGAGTTGTAGTCAAAACGCGAAGACACGAGCGCCAAAAGAACGCGAATGCGTTGGTAAGACGTGACGGCTACTTCGAGAAGCTTTTCCAAAATGCGAATTTGTTCGCCTCGATCTGTATTCTACAGTTCGGTCAGTAGCAGCAATTGCCCCTCGAGCTAAAACCTACCTTCTTTCCACGCGCTTCATGAATGATTTTAAGAGTTTTGAAAATGGCATCGGCAGTGAATTGCATCGCCTTTCCGCCCTTTCCAACAGTAGTGAAGCGGTCATCAGCTTCGGCCTCGTCTTCGCTACCATCGGTAACAGTGTGCTCGGGTTTCTTTTTCTGAGGCCGAATGTGTGCGGCGAATTTG
The DNA here is from genome assembly GCA_037178675.1 of Scleroderma bovista. Classification (NCBI taxonomy): domain Eukaryota; kingdom Fungi; phylum Basidiomycota; class Agaricomycetes; order Boletales; family Sclerodermataceae; genus Scleroderma; species Scleroderma bovista. The sequence goes on from JAYMGJ010000680.1 coordinate 252,932, forward strand.
CTCTCAAAAGCATCGGGATCCTGAGTGACACATCAAAGAGTGCGCAGCATCCTAATCATAGAATTTACAGCCTGATACTCCCGAGTTTCTTGTTCGTATTCTTTGACCGTCTTCCTGATCTTCTGTTTCATAGAATTGAGCGCGCGGGCGTTCATCGCGTTCATTTTCTTCTTCGCTTCTTTTTCCTTTGCGAGGGCCGCATTAAGAGAGGACTCCAAATTGATAAGTGTCTTGATGAAGAATGGCGGGATCGGTTCCGCCAAGTTGCTCTGCCGTTGAACGAGGCGAAGCAGTTTATCGAATTCTGGTGTCCCCAGAATGAGTGATTTAAAGGCCACTGATACAAGTGATACTTACCAGCTGAAATAGCTGTCCAATCGTTGATCTTGAGAGCATTTTCCATTGCCTTTCCTGTTGCTTCGATTTCATCCAGTCGCTTGTCTTTGGTGCTCTTCACGATGCGCTTGGCATCCTCGTCCTCGCTCTCCTCGTCATCGGACCTGGCGCCCGCATGCCCGTCATCGTCATCATCACTCTCGTCCTCATCAGAGGACGACTCCGATTCTGAGCTAGAATCACTTCCTGCTGTGCGCAGGAAGCGGGCCATTCCGGCTGGCCCAGCCGGTTTTGAGGGTTGCTTTTGGGCGGGGACATCTTCATCATCACTGGTAAGGAGTTCCTCATCGGACTCCTCTGAGTCGGAATCTGAGTCGCCAAGCTGTCTGAAGAAGCGGGACATGGTGCTGGTGTTGTGTATCACAGCGAGCTGGAAATTTTTGCGATATATGTTGACTTGTATTTGTAGTCGACTTCTCTCAGACACTTGTCCCCACAGGACAATTTAATACCTCAATGTTTTCTGTTGCACGCCGCCTATGCTCGTTTGTGCGACCAGCGCTGTTCACGGGACCGCGCCATAGTACACTCATATCGCCGACAACTGGTCCCCATCTTTGGGGCTGGACTTCCCCTTCTATCTTCCTCACGGCCTTCACGCCGTCTTCCCAACGTTTTGCATCTCGAGGAACGGAATATCAGCCTTCACAACGTGTGAGGAAAAGGAAACATGGCTTTCTTTCCAGAAAGAAAACGGCAAATGGACGCAGGGTTTTACAACGTCGCCGAGCCAGAGGGCGGTTGTTCCTTAGCCATTAACCACTGATAACCAGGTGTGCGTTCCCCCGTCATTGTAGTGTTTCTGAACACAAATCGTATATTCCTCATGCTATTTGTAGTGAACGGCTACATGCCTAATTCAGAGGCCAGATATCAATTAAGCAGGGATTACAGTATTGTCCAGCGATGAGGAACATGATCGTTAGTTAATACTAGGATCCACAACCATTGGATTTTGCTTGCCAGCAGCATCCATAAAATCCTGCTTAAGTGATCTATGCAAGGGTATTGTCAAGTCGAATGAAGGACCCGCGTCCGTGGTGTTGTCCCCACTGGGTGCAGGTAGGTATGCTTGAGGTGGAGACAAGGGGGATGATGGCGTGAAGAGAAACCCACGCTGAATGGATGTCAACAGTGCCGTTATCGGCGTCTTCGAGGGCGAGTCAGAGGGAGGAGCAAGCAGGAATGGTGGTGTGCCCGTTGTCTCGATGGTTGGTCGCTGCTCAGGTGGGTCGAAGGTGGTGAGGGGTTTGTCTGCAGTGTCGTGACCGTCCTGTTCCGAGCTTGACACAGGAGACGGAGGTAGTGGAATTGCCGTTGGGGAAATCTCGGGACTCGCAGAAGCACACCTAGATGTTGGTTTCACTTGCGTTCTCACAGGTTTCCCTGTGGTCGATCTTGCCGGTCTAGCGGGTACTTTAGGTTTAGATGCAGCAGTCGTCAGACGTGATCCCAATGCTGGCCTATCCGCCAGAGTTGGCGCTGTTTTGGGTACAGCATCCGCACATGTTGGAAGGAGGATCCTTCGGGCGCCCCCTCTAAGCACTGGACCTGAAGGCTCACTGCGAGAAGAGCTGATGCTCGCTTTTGACGTGGGACGTCGAGGACCTCGAGTGGTCGAACGGGAGTCTGGACGTCCACTTTGAGATGCAGCAGCAGGTGGCTGGGGTTGCCCCCGATGGATAGGCAAATGAAGGGGCCGAGTGAGGTGAGACGTATGCTGGACACCACCCGGGCGAGTGCCAATGTCAACCCGAGCCGAAATTTTTGGTTGCTTTGCAGCGTTGTGCGAACGAGCTTCTCCACCGGAGTTCACAGTATGACGGCCACTTGGGGCACTTGGGATATCAAGATACTTCTTAACGATAGGTGTGAGTGGAGTAACAAATCTGCAGTTGTGAAATGAGGAACCAAACTTGTCGATAATTGGATGTGCCTACCTGTCGACTCTACTGGGCATTAAAGTCTTAAATGCTTCGAAGATACTCTTGCTGACTTTCCGGACGTCCGCATTTGCATCCCGTGCCGTCAACTTGATAAAATCCTCCACCATGCGAGCTCGGACCTCCTTCTCTAGATCGGGAGGATTAAAGCAATTAAGGCAAGCTAAGACTCCCTCCGCAGCTATCAAACGAGGGAACACTGATTTGTGAGTGGCTAAATCGGCCAAGTAGTTTAAAATGCATGGGAGCTGGGTGTGTTCGATAAGAACGAGAATGCATGCTTTCGTGCGACTCGTGAAGACCTTGTTAGTCCGGCCACATAGACCGAGCAGTGTGGGAAGGAACAGTGGTACTAGCGGTTCGAAGGATGACCCAAGTCCGATAGCGAGCGCCGATACCAGGTCAATAGCAGTACCAGAGAGGCGACTACGCTCGGAGTTCATTGCATTAGCTAGAGGCCTTGACAATGAACGGATTCCAGCAACCATGTCTGGAACGAAATCGCATCCTCCGTTGTGACAGAGAGCAGTCAGATGCGAGATGCCTTCTGCTATGACATTCCAAGTTTCTTCAGTTTCTTTGAGAGTCACCTTCTTCCGAACGACTGCAAACTCTGCTGTGAGAGCCGCTGATGAACTACACTGTGGAATGATTAACAGTGGCGAAGCGTGCACAGTACCTGTCGTTACTATACCGTTGGAATGGACATCGAAAGCGTAGTTGTAATCCAAACTATGCAATGTGGCGCTTTCCGATTTCCGACTCTTGACTTCCACTTCACTTCAGTCCTAACAAGTACATTCCATAGTGGTGTTACACATGCCACTGCAGAATACCGTCATTTGGTTAGTGTAATATTCGATAGCAATACAGTAGAGCTATTAGAAAGGGCGAGCATAGTGTGCTATACCGTTGGCTTCAGCTGGGCAATAGGCAGATGGTATAGAGGCTGCGTGAAATATTTCCTTGTTTCTCCCCATCTTTCTTTGTCTCTGTCTCCGTCGACCCGCACGTTGCTCCAAGAAACATGTGCTCCGATGTTAGACAAATGACACTCCGACACTCGGGAATACACGTCATAGAAGAGGGCGTCTGTCAATTAAATGAGTGGATCGTCTCTTTCAACACGATGCAAACAAACTTGTCGCTCCAAGACCGTTAAAAAAGCTAAATCGTGCCTCTGGTCCTGCCATCAAGTTCGGCAAGAGTGTGAAGAACTTGTAAAGCTCTGTGCAGACTGATCAAACATGAACCATAGATGTTTAAAGTCGTGCTCACCGTAGTAATTCTCCGCGAACGTGTCAGTGTAGACCACATCAAATGTACCGAGGTCGAGGAATTCTTTGCGCTGTACGACATCCTGCCATTTGCCTTCCATGATTTTGACGCCTGGCCGTTGGTGCCACTCTTTCTTCCTGATGTGAGCAAGCACATCTGGGTGGGCCTCAATCACGACGTGTAGCGAGGGTGGTTTTAAGAGGTGCTGCAGAAAGCCATCGATCTGGACATCCGTCAGCCTTGAAATAATAGGGAGATATGGGAGCTATTGTCTGACAATTCCCAGACCAAACCCGACATTGAGGACACGGAGTCCCTCTTCCAACCTCGGATGATCGGAGCACAGCTCGTCCACGGTTCTATTCACTAAACCCTACCACCGTCAGCAGTTGCAACTCTTCGCAATGTCCCGGTACCCACTGATCTCTCGTTCCCAACCCATCATGACGCCAACTGTTGAACCATCCTGAAGTTTGAGAAGGCAGATCTCTTGACCGTACGCGTCCACTATGTATTGCAAATTTGAGGCGAGATACGCGTCGGTTGATCCAACTGCACTTGTATCCTCATCGTTGATAATCAGCGCAGACCGGGATTGTGGCGGCTCTGAACCCGAGGATAATGTTGTAAGCAGAAGCTCTGGGTACGCCCAAGTCAACAGAGTGCTTATCAAGGATACGACTCGCACAAGCACCTGAACGAATGCCAGCATCACGAATAAGGCTGTAGATACTCTCGTCATTCATGAACAGTGCTATATCTCCCGCAGTGTTTCCGAGGTTATCCACTGGGATAACGTCTGTGAAACTGAGCACAGCGAATAGCGCCAGATAGACTCGCCTGCGTTCCAGACTGCACCATCAGCTAGAAACATCTGGACCAGTTTCTCGTTCGCAACATATGCAGCAGCGTGTAAAGGGGATATTCCATCGTTGTCTTGGAACCACAAAGGAGCACCTGCATCGATAAGGTCCTGTATATTCACGAGGGGCTCTCGCTCGAGTATTGCTTGGATCAGCGTGGTGCCCAACTCAGTCAACGTATTGATTTCTTCGATGTCTGCAATATCTTCGACGTCGGAGACCTCATCGCTGACCTGATAGCCTTCCTGTAGATCGCTAGGGGTGTGGGCCATGACGATGCTAAGTATGGGGGCTCATGCTCACTGAATGGCATACTATCACTTGACCGGTGTTGCAAAATGACACGGAGATGCAAAACACTAACTACAACACGCAACACTTCAATCCAAGCCAAGTAGTCGTACATAGAGCATGTTATACTATATATCAAGAGGATTATATCCTTTTTTTTTCAATAAAATACGTCTGTACACGAGCAGGACACCATTTACTGCTCTAAAGGGGCTATTTTCAGAACAACTCGTCAGGGCTGAAATCAAATCACACCAGATAAACATACAAAGCTGAAATGAGATTCTTCATATACTTCCCTACTTCCTACAAAATTTTTGGACGCAGTCAAGAGGACATTTCAATTGCGATTGACATTGCAATGAAGTGATGCAAGAGCGTGACAATGTCAAGCGGAGTACTGGCTCTCCATTTGGCGGATGGGAACACTTGCAACTCTGCGTCATTTTGTGCGATAAACCGGCATCGTTCTGGCAGCCTCTACACCTCACATATTGCTTTAATTTCTATCTCAAGTTCCTTCATACATGGTCCCCTACCTGCCTATGTAATTTGTACAATACTTACTTATGTGGTTGTGTAGCTATGAGACATGGTGTTTTCATTTTGCAAGACCGGTCAAGTGATAATACATATATGTAGAAATACAGTCACTGTGACCGTGACAATTGTTGATGGTTCACTAGTGCACTCCGTGTTCACATCACACAGATCAGATCGCCTGCTTAAAATTTGGTGGTAGAGGTCGAGAGGAAGTTTCAAACTCTTCCTTCGAGTCTTCCGTCTGCCTGAACAAGCCACAATGATATCATACATATTATGTAATCGGGGAGTCAGCATCAATCTTAGGTGACCACAGGGTCAGTCTCTACAAGTGACTAGCCGGAGAGAAGTCGTTCGTCGCTTTAATTCGCCAGAAACAATGCAGCCGTCACCTCCTGAATCGAAAGAAGCGCGTTCTGGGTACGAGAGCGACACATCCAGCGAGGAATCCTTACACAGTGACAACCTTGACGAGGAATTTCACTCCACGAGTCTCGGGAAGCGTCGGCGCCTCCCAGGTCCTTCGACCCATACGAAACGAGGCAAAGTAACATCTCTCGAAAAGCAGGGGACCAAACGCAGAAACTCGAGAAAAGAAGAAACGAAAAAAACGCAGGAGGGATCCGAAGAAGAGGCCAGTGACATTGATCTTAAAGATGGTCAAGAAGTTGTAGGAAAGGTCGTTTCAAGCTCCCAAAAAACAGGATGGGGTGAGTTACAACTACTTTCTGTACTATTTCCATGTCACTAAGTTTTTCTATTTCCGGAGCTGCCAAGGGCCATATTTCACAGCACACCCTTGACTTTCTGAAGCAGCTGCGGGATCCAGCTTGCAACGACCGTGCGTGGTGAGAAAATCAATTTGCTTCCTTCTCTAGATTAAAGCAATTATCTGTTGGCTAGGTTCAAGTTGCATGGTATAGTTTTTCCCGCTCC